>JAPKLW010000504.1:0-32420 GCA_026898455.1 Plectranthus barbatus
GCATACTTGGATCATTAAATTGGGCCGCTTATTTTTGACCTCAACAAGAGTAATAATATGAGCTTATCACGAGGCAACCAATTTTAATTGCAAGGACGTCAAACAATAAACTTGGTTATGTACATAACTAGAGACCTAAGTCTAAGTATGATAGGAGTAACATACCAAGTAGGGGGAACACCTACTTGAGGCCTGAGCCCAATCAAATTTCATTTTGAATGGCGAGGAATGCTAATCATAGTGGCCAAGGATCACATGGACATTACAGAGGACTACACACACATCTGCTCATTCTCAAACTAAAATCATACATTATTTAAAATGGAAGAGAAAGGTAGCAGGACAAATCACTGAGAAGCTACCTGCCTTGAGTTGCTAAACTTAACTCTGCCCCAAAGCTTAAAAATAATTCAGTTCCTAAACTGAATAAACCTGAGATGAAGCCAACAATGCCTAAGAAATGTGTGAAACAAACTGTTCCTATTGCAAGGAAACCTATTTCAGCAACTGAAACCGAGTTTAAGAAAAAGTTAGTTTCACGTTTGAATTTCAGAATTCCAAGGTCCTTCAATAATACTTATTATGAGAAGAGGACTAATCCAAGTAGAAGGAACACCAACTTGAGGTATGAGCCCAAACATGATTCATTTTTTAGGGCTGGGAAGGCTACACACGTGGGACTTGGTTTCCGAGATTCCAAGAGGAACTTAGTTTCTAGAAACTTAGTTTCTAGGAACTCAGTTTCGAAAAACTCAATTTCCCAAAAGATTTCACAGACACCCACTATTTCTTCTTACATGCATCCAAACAACATACATTATTACAGAAGGAATTGTAAGGTGGAGAAGCATTCACCAGAGCTTAAGGTGAAGTATGTTTGGATACCTAAGGGATGGATTCTAGAGACTAACCCTGCAGGACCTGAGTCTCAGGTACCTAAGATCTAACTTTTTCTGTGTTGCAGGTACATGGACATCAAAATCAGCTCCAGAAGAAGAAGAGAGTGTGGATTGTACACAGTGGATGTTCCGCCCACATGACCAAAAAAAGAGACGTACTCTTGTAGCTGGAAATGGCGAGAGAACCCCTGTAGTTTTTGACGATGATTCAAAGAGGAGAGTCATAGGCAAAGAATACATGGAACACAACGTCATAACCATAAAAAACATATCCTTTGTCACTAACCTCAACTACAATCTGCTGAGTATAAGTCAGCTTATCCAAAGTGGATATGAGGTCACCTTTGCCGAAGTTGAGTTCCTGATCAAAGATAAAGACTCCAAGGAAGTCATACTAAAAGGAATAAAAAAAAGGGAGTGTATACATCGTGGATTGGGAAAGAGGCCAAGCTGAAACTTGTCTTGTCGCAACAGGATCATCTCTAGAAGGCACAAATTGGTTGTGGCACAAAAGATTGAGAAACCTCAACTTTCAATCGATCAGACACCTTGCCATGCACAAGCTGGTGGAAGGACTTCCAAAAATAGGATTCAAGAAGGAAGGTGCATGCAGAGCGTGCAAGATGGGAAAGCAAGCTAAAACTTCATTCAAAAACCGCCTTGTTACAGCGAGCACATACCGCATTTTGGAGTTGGTGCTCATGGATCTATTTGGATCAATCAAGCCATCCACCATTAGAGGAAAGAGATTCATTCTTGTAGTACGAGGTCAAGCTCCAGCTTCCAGAATTGATTTTGCAGGCACAAAATAATAAAGGAGTGATCGTGAAGAGGATAAGGTTTGACAATGAAACTGAGTTCTACAATGGCCTTCTCCATAGAATGGCCTTCTCAATAGAATGGCCTTGCTGAGAGAAGAAATCGCACACTCAAAGAAGCAGTAAGAACCATGCTCGCTGAAGCAAGTTTATGTTTTCCGACTTAAGTTATTCCTTTCGTACATCTGTCTAAGTGCACGAGGCTATAGCACTCATGATTAAGCTACCATACTCGGTGATTATTACTTTTCAAGAAATAATCACAACAATCGGTTTTTCTACTTTGGGATACTAATTCTCATGGGCATTTGCCAACAACCTTTGTTCTGGGAGGAACAGTAAACATCAATCCCATCCAGATTGAAGGCTGCGGGGTGCATCCTCACTTCAAGCTGAAGAAGGAACATATCAAAATTTTGGGCGAGTGACGTTAGTAGGCTGAAGGATGGAGGTTTCTAACGGGCTAACCATAGATTGTGAGAACTTGTACTTTGTCACTTAGTGGATTTCCAGATTATTTTACGAAGAGTGGAAGTAGGACTTTGATTCCAAACCAATATAATATCCTGTGTTATTTACAACTTTTTTTTAAAGTTTTTGCACTTTAAGTTTACGTACTTATTTGAAACCTTCAATACTTGGCTATGTATTGAAGTGTATACTTGAACTGAAACTTAAACCTTTCTGAGCTTTACCAAAACTGAAAACTGAGTTTAGTTAGTTTCCAGAACAAGTTCAAGATCATTTATAACTTCCACTACATATATTCGTACTATGATTTCGGGACCAACAGAAGGAAAGATCATCATTCTTATGGGGATCTTGTCTGATATGATCTTCCTACTACTCGGCTCGTTGTTCTCAGCGACAATTTTTTCCTCGAAGCCAAAGGGCCAAAGGATATCCTTACTATCAGTCCATGTCTTTTTCCTCATACATTATATGATGGCTAGTCGGGTAGATCTAAGGAGGATTTTCCTTCAGTCAGAAGAAGTGGAGGACTTCTTGATGAACGAACATATTATGAGATTCACCACATCTTTGCATGAATCCTCAAGATCTAATCACTCTTTTCTCCTCATCATTTTCTTCTCTCCGCCTTCGACGCCGACAAAGAAGGAAAAATGGAAAGCAAAGAATGAGTTAAGGAGAAGTCTAGAAGAAGCTTCCAGGAGCAAGGTGATGCATGTTGCTTATGACTTTGTTTCTTCTGGTCAAGCTTAAGATCCAGAAGGGAGCTAGCTGTAGCTTATAAGAACATGAGTTTGTTCTAATATTGCGAAACAACTTGTGCTACACTTACACTAGCCGGCCCTGAGGAAAAAATGATGTTGGCACTATTGCGCAAGTGGTGAGATTTGTTTATAATGGTGGTTGTGAAAGGGAATCATGATAGTGTAAGTGGTGAGACTTGTTTATCATGAGAGGCTACATATGAAGACTAATGGGGAGATCAGTCCAGCTCGAGCTCCGCTATATACTAGTGGAGATACTGGTGGAGGTGAGGATGAGTGGAGTGATAAGCTTGTAATTTTACTCTCTAATCGCATTGTTTTTCTTTTCTTTTATAAGTTTTTGCTAGTTTTATTGAATAAATTGAGCATGAGTGTATAGTGGATGGTATTATGCTTGTGGTGGATGATTATGCAGGAAAAAGTGAAGAAGTGGTCAAGAAGATGAAGGAATTCAACAAAAGAGAGCTAGCTGTCTGTTTCGACCGAATTGAAGTTCAACTCGACCGAGGTGGGAAGACGCAGCCCGACCGTGGCAATCCAATTCTCGACCGAGGTAGAAGCTCAAAATGGATTGAAATCGGGCAAAGGAAGATCGAAGCGAGGAGAAGATCTCAGCCCTGGTAGACCTTATCCCGGCCGAGATGCACAATTTGAAGACCAAAATTCCTCACGTGCTGAAGTTGTGTAGGAAGGAAGATACCAAATTGAGATATGGACGAATTTTGGAGCAATTATACCATCCAAGGCCTTAACCCTACACTATATAAACTTTTAAATAGCTCAGAATTAGGGTTCCAACTTTTACACATTGTTCTATCTTTAATTTTCTGTTTTCACTTTAAGTTTTGAGAATTCCTCTTTAATTTTCTCTAAACCTTTATTATTTTTAATGCAATCTTTAATTTTCCCTGCAATGTTTATTTTCAATATGTTAGGCTAGAACCCTAAACAGGTTCTAGGGTTTCTCCATCCGTGATGCATGTTTTGATTCAATAATTCAAACCCTTTAAACCGGTTTAAATCCTATGTTTTGTTTTAAATCTATTCTCATCGAAGGATCGAGAGATGAAGATTGAGGTAGGTTTCAGTTATTACTCGAAGGACCGAGAGATGAAGGTTAGTAATAGGAAGTTAGGATTTAATACTTTTGATTTTTTGTCCGACCAAGAAGAATTCAATCGTAGGAAAAATCTAATCTTTATTGAACTTAATTAACTTTGTGTGTTTGAGACCGAGAGGAGATAACTACTAGTTAATAATTTAGGATTTAATTGCCTGACCAAGGAATTAATTCCACATTAATAGATTTTCCACCAAAATATCTTTTCAGGGTTTGAATATTTGTTTCTTGAATGTTGATCAGATTGGTAGATTTCCCTAGAATCTGTGCTTTTTAGTATTTGAATTTCATCCCTTTAATCATTTGTCTTGAAAAACCCAAAACCCTAAAATTGATTTGCCCAAACAAAGGTTTTGAAAACCATATTAAGTACATGATTCTCCCTGGTTGCACTATCCCTGTGGGATCGACCAACCCTTGAGTTATCTATAAATTTATTTGTCCTATGCTATAATCTGTATGCAGGTTTTTGCATCAATCAAATTGACGACGTTGCCGGGGATAGTCATATGATAAGCTCGTTATTTCACTCACTTATCTATATTATTTTTATACTATTTTATGTAGATTTATTGAGTTTATATATATATTTTATGCACGATGTCAATATTAGGTGGTTTTAGGTGTGTTTTGATGTTTATGCAGGTTATTAGGCCTAAACTCACGAGAAAACCGTTTTGAAAGCAGTGACGTGTAAGAGTAGCAGTGAAGAGTTTTTCCACAAGAGGAATTCGGGCTATTGGCGCATGGCAATGGATGATGCTTTGAGTTAGCTCTCCAACGCAACTTGAATCGGGTCAATCGGAGTTCGGATGAGGAAGTTATGGCCAAAACCGTGAGACCACGCAGGAAGGGCTGAGTCAATATTTCCACGTCGATCGACGGGGATGCCTCGTCGATCGACGGAGATCTCCTGGCACGGGAAATTGGCTGAATTCGAGATTTTTCATATCTTTAGCCCTAGATTTGATATGATACACCTCCACCTCTATAAATAACCTTGTAAAATCGAGTTATAAGCATGGTTTATTCCAGATTTCAGATTTTAGAGATTCCAAGAGTTCTTGGGTTTATGTTTGAAGACAGAGTTTTGTGGGAAGACATTCCAACCCAAGTTTTTATGCAATTCAGGTTTTATCTCTCTATGATGAATTTTACTCTGAATATGTGTAACTAATCTCTTCCTCAGATTCTAGGGTTTCGAATTATCAATGTATGCATGTTTGATTAATTGAATTATTTTCCCTTTCCCTTCGTAGTTTGTGAAATCTGTGCTTATTCGTAATCTTGATTTGTTGGCCACATCTTAGGATTATCTAGTTGATTACTTGAGACGTAACTGTGATAGTTTTCAATGGAAAGATATTTTCACTATATAATCTGATTTCTTGTCGTAACTGAAGGAGATTGATTGTAGGAATAAATCTATAGATTTTTGGAGTTAGTTAATTTATCTTGAGACCGAGCGGAGATAGGTAATTAATTAATCTACTTTATGAATTGTCAAACAAAGAAGTTCATAATATTTTTCTGATGTTTCACTACGAAGAGGAATTAAAATTGGGAATTAATTAATTTACTCAAACATGTCATACTTGATAGGTAGATATCCCTGGAATCTGTGCTTCTCTTATTTGACTTCAAAAGCTTTTCAATTTCCTGTTTAATTTTCAATTGCAAGTTTTACGATTTCCAAAACAACAACAAAACTTTTTATCTGATTTTCCTAACCAGTATTTTAAGAACGTCTGATTTAGTACTTAAGGTTTTTCGTTATTTCATTCCCCTGGATCGATAACCTTAGGGTTTACAAATTTATTTGCCACTATTTCTATAATTAATCTGTAGAAATTACAGTGATCAAATTGGCGCCGTTGCCGGGGAGTGAACAAAATTAATCTTACTATTAAGTCTGTGATTGAAATATTGTTTTAGGCTGTAATTTTCGTACTTTCTGAATTTTTCTTGCATTTTCGTATTTTATGTCGATCGATGCCTTTTGGCATCGATCGACGAAGTTGTTTCCTTTCCCGTCGATCGATGCTAGTTTGCGTCGATCGACGAAGTCATTTTCTTTCCGTCGATCAATGCTTTGTCTCGTCGATCGACGCCTTTGTCGTTTCAGAGGCTCATTTTTCTTAATTCGGTTCGTTTATTTTCAGTCTTACTTCACTACCTTCTTTGCTGTACAGGTAGTGCATGAGTACAAGAGCCAGAGGAAAGGACCCGTTATATTACTACCCGGACATTGAAGCCACTTGCAGAAAGATCCGGAAGAATAAGCGTGCTCAGGAAGGCTCGAGTAATCAAACAATGGAAGATAACGTACCACCGCCTCCACCAGTGCTAACTGCAGAGGAGCAGGCTGTGCTTCTCCAAGAAGTCCAAGCTATGAGGGCGCAAATCCAGCAATACCATTTGGAAAGAGACCTCGAGAGGAATAATCCGAATGGAAGGATCTTCGACATAACCCACTGTTTGAGAACAAGCCCGACGATGAAGAGGACGACAATCAGGACCCTCCAGAGGAATCTGACGATGAGGAAGAAGAGGAAGCCGTGCAGAACCGGTATAAACCTCGGTTCAGGGAGACAGACTTCAGGATTGACATCAATGCCAACAATTTTGAGCTGAAGACCGGATTGGTGCAGATGGTGCAACAAAATCAATTCGGAGGAAGGGCTACTGAGGACCCTTATGCGCATTTGGATAAATTCCTTATGCTCTGCAACACTGTCAAGATTGGAGGAGTCAGCCAGAGTGTCATCCGAATGCGTCTGTTCGCATTCTCTCTGAGGGATAAGGCACAGTCATGGTTCACCGCACTGGACAAAGGAAGCATAGGCACGTGGACCGAATTGAGGAATGAGTTTCTGGAGAATTTTTTCCCTCCGAATGTCATCAGGCAGAGAAGGAAAGAAATCATCAGGTTCGCTCAAAGACCCGATGAAAGCTTCAGTGAGACGTGGGATCGATTCAAAGAGCTGCTGAGATCTTGTCCCGGACATGGTTTTCCGCCAGGAGAACAAGCTGAAGCATTCTATGAAGGGCTCAATGATAAGACAGCCAAATTGGTGGACACCACACTAGGAGACACGATCATGACGAAGAGCGGAAAGAAAGCCATGTAGTTCTTCCAAAAGATGGCCAACAACACTCAACGGTGGTCCTCAAGCCGAACTCGGCCTGTGATGGCGGTCGAGAAGGAGAAAGTGGTGGAGAAAGTTGCCAAACAACCTGATTTGGCAGCGGAGCTGAAAAAGTTAAGAGAAGATTTCGCTGCACTGAAGCAGGAGAAAACAGTTGCTGCAGTAGAGCCAGTGCAAGCTCCATCTGAGGGGGAATGTTCCGCTGTAAATTTCATTCAAAGGGCCGGTTATCAAGACAACTACCGTGGAGGATATCAGCAGCACAACCGGCCCTACACTTTCAATCACGCGAGGAACCATCCTGGATTTTGCTACGCTAACCCCCAAGCAGCTGAGCAACCACCGCCAAGATTTGCTGTGCAAGAAGGAGCAATAGTGGAGAAGAAGAAGCCAAATCTCGAGGAGATTTTGTCCAAGTTCATAGAAGGCTCTACTGATACTGTAGCCAAGTTGAAGCAAGAAATTGCAGCCGTGGATACCAAGGTGGACCGAGTCGAGAAATACGTACAGATCATAGAGACTCAGGTCATTCAGATTTCCAAAGCCCTCGAAGCCCAGCACAAACCCGGGCAATCGCCTAGCAACACTCAGATGAACCCTAAGAACCAGAATCAGAGGAACCAAGTGAATGCCATCACACTGAGGGGGGGAAAATCCTATGAAGGGCCCAAGCAAGCAGGGACAGACACCCGAGATGAAGGAGAAGCCGAGGAGGAAGAAGAAGTCATCACAGGCGAAGCCCCATCGATTGACAATACCTCCCCGTCGATCGACGAGGAATCAAAACTTTCGTCGACCAAGGTTGAAGCTCGTCGATCGACGGCCGCCCCTGATGAGCTGCCAATGTATAAGCCTCCCCTGCCCTTTCCGCAGCGGCTTGCCAAGACCAAGATGAACGAGAGGTATGCACGCTTCTTGGAGACAATGAAGAAGGTGTATATCAACATACCATTGGTAGAAGCTCTTCAAGAAATGCCCGGGTACATCAAGTTTCTGAAAGACATGGTTTCACAGAAAAGATCCTTCGTGGAGCACGAGAGGGTCAATTTGTTCGAGGAGTGCAGCGCGATTATTCAGAAGAAGATGCCACTGAAGAGAGAAGACCCGGGATCCTTCACGATCCCCTGTGTCATTGGAGGAGAGACCTTTGGGAAGGTCCTTTGCGATTCCGGCGCATCCATCAACTTAATGCCGCTTTCAATCTTCAAGCGGTTGAAGATCGGAAGCATCAAGCCCACCACCATATCACTGCAGATGGCTGACAGATCAGTCACTTACCCGAAGGGCATCGTGGAAGACGTGCTTGTGAAGGTGAAAGACTTCATCATTCCAGCAGACTTCGTGGTTCTTGACATGGAAGAAGACCACAACATCCCTCTTATCTTGGGAAGATCTTTCTTGAAGACTGCTGGAGCATTGATTGACATTCGGGACGGCAAACTGACGTTCCGAGTTAATGATGAGTCAGTCACCTTCCCCATCTACAAAGCAGTACAGAAGCGTAATGAAGGGAGCAACCAGGAGGAGTGCCACATGATCAAATGTTCAAATCTGGTGATTTCCTCTCCCTTTTCTTCTCTTAAAACTGATCCGGATCTTTTGGAGAACTGCATACTGCACCCTTTGTTTTTGTCTTCAGATCTGGATAAAGCGGACGACGAGCTTGTGGATCGGGTGATGAAGCTGGATGCACCTGAGGGAATAACACAGGAGACAGAGAACAAATAGAAGCGGTTGTCAAGCCGACGCAACCAGAAAAAGAAAAGAAAATGTGGAAAAGCACCCACGTCGATCGACGAAGGAACCTCGTCGATCGACGCAGCCTTAGGATCCTCATCGATCGACTCTACTGTCACGTCGATCGACGCACGAAACATGGCATTTTCATCGGCAGAAGCAGCGCGACGTAGAAAAGGGATTGCGGCAGTTTCACCCATGTCAACCGATGCAAATCGGGGAAAACTGCAATCTATCTCTGATCCGCTGGTTCTGAAACTCAAGATGCTTCCGGCACACCTCAGGTATGGGAAGTTGGACAAATTACTACGAGTTCTAAGGAAGTACAAGTCCGCCATTGGAGGGGCATTGAAAGACACCAAGAAATGGAGGATGCAAGTTGTCAAGAACAAAGATGGAAAGGAGGTCGCGAAAGGATCTGCATGGACCCGACCTCCTTGATGGTGATTGAAGACTCCGGGGGATAAAAAAGTTGATGTCTGAGATCAACTACCAGGTATCGTTCCCTCTCTAGTCTGATTTTCAAACTTATTCCACTCTTCGAGTTGGAAATAAGTTTGGGGGGATGTGGACAAGAGATGGAACGTCCTATCTTTTATTTATTCTGCTTTCTGTCTTTAATTTTTCGCACCTTTCTATTTTATGCTTTCAATTTTTTCGGCTTTTATTTTTAATTTTTCGTATTTTTATGCTATTTTGTGGGAAAATTTTTGAGTTTTGAGATAACCTGAACGAGATTGTGAGATTAGAATTGATTGAGGGTTGAGTATTGAATTGATTGAGATTGTGGTTAGATGCCTATGAATATAGAATACCGCATGATATGACTGATTTGACACTTATACTTGCATGCTGATTGAGCTGATTTGAAATTGACTGTGGAAGAAAATTTTTGAATCCTTGTGTGAGAAATTTGAGCCTTTATTTCGTTTGATGTGAGATTCACATGTGTGTTTTGATTTTCTCTAGAACTTGCCTATTTTCTGTGTTGAGACTGCATAGTGTGCACAAGTTGAGAAAATGATCTTAGGCCATCTTTGATAACCCAATATCCTAAACACTGTCCATTCACAATAAATTTTTCCCTAGTTAGCCACTTTGAGCCTATACAATTTTTCTTTCCTTGTCTATGAGATTAAGAAAAGTATTGTCTCACTCATGTCTTGAGTTGTGGTATGTATGGGGTTGATTGGTGAATTCGTGATAAGAAATGATAAATTAGTGGTGAAAAGATGTATGTTTGAGAAGCTCTAGATATAATTAGAATTCTCATAAGCTCTATGAAAAGAAAAGAATACAAAATTATCGAAAAGAGCATAAGAGATTCAAAATGAGCTAGAAAAAAAAGAAAAAAAAAGAAAAAGAAAAAGGTTGTGTATTTGTTGATATATTTGAGGAGAAGAGGTGGATGATGAATAGAAGGTGGTTTGGATTGATTGAGGAAGTACAACTTGATTGATTTTAGTCACTTGGCCATATTTCCCTACCTTTCACAAAAAGCCTACATTACAACCTAATGAAAGTCCTTTTTGATTCTAGACTTGTGTGCACATTCTAGCAGTGGAGATATTAGAAAATTTGCAAGCCTATGGTAGAAATTTCTTCATACATGTTGTTGAGTGCTTTCATCTTTACCTTAAACACTTGAGAGTTGAGTGATACACTTCATGTGAGTTCTTCCACGGTTGATGAATTTTCTGTCTCTTTCAAATTGCTTGTGGGTAGTGGATTATTGGTTCTTGACTGTGATGAATCTTGTGAGGCATTGCACTTTAACCAGTTGATCTTTTTATTTCTTTCTTGCATATTGATTAAGGACAATCAAACGTTCAAGTTTGGGGGATTTGATAAGCTCGTTATTTCACTCACTTATCTATATTATTTTTATACTATTTTATGTAGATTTATTGAGTTTATATATATATTTTATGCATGATGTCAATATTAGGTGGTTTGAGGTATGTTTTGATGTTTAGGCAGGTTTTTAGGCCTAAACTCACGAGAAAACCGTTCCGAAAGCAGTGACGTGTAAGAGTAGCAGTGAAGAGTTTTTCCACAAGAGGAATTCGGGCTATTGGCTCATGGCAATGGATGATGCTTTGAGTTAGCTCTCCAACGCAACTGGAATCGGGTCAATCGTAGTTCGGATGAGGAAGTTATGGCCAAAACCGTGAGACCGCGCAGGAAGGGCTGAGTCAATATTTCCACGTCGATCGACGGGGATGCCTCGTCGATCGACGGAGACCTCCTGGCGCGGGAAATTGGCTGAATTCGAGATTTTCCATATCTTTAGCCCTAGATTTGATATGATACACCTCCACCTCTATAAATAACCTTGTAAAATCGAGTTTTAAGCATGTTTTATTCCAGATTTCAGATTTTAGAGATTCCAAGAGTTCTAGGGTTTATGTTTGAAGACAGAGTTTTGTTGGAAGACATTCCAACCCAAGTTTTTATGCAATTCAGGTTTTATCTCTCTATGATGAATTTTACTCTGAATATGTGTAACTAATCTCTTCCTCAGATTCTAGGGTTTCGAATTATATTGGTATGCATGTTTGATTAATTGAATTATTTTCCCTTTCCCTTCGTAGTTTGTGAAATCTGTGCTTATTCATAATCTTGATTTGTTGGCCACATCTTAGGATTATCTAGTTGATTACTTGAGACGTAACTGTGATAGTTTTCAATGGAAAGAGATTTTCACAATATAATCTGATTTCTTGTCGTAACTGAAGGAGATTGATTGTAGGAATAAATCTGTAGATTTTTGGAGTTAGTTAATTTATCTTGAGACCGAGCGGAGATAGGTAATTAATTAATCTACTTTATGAATTGTCAAACAAAGAAGTTCATAATATTTTTCTGATGTTTCACTACGAAGAGGAATTAAAATTGGGAATTAATTAATTTACTCATACATGTCATACTTGATAGGTAGATATCCCTGGAATCTGTGCTTCTCTTATTTGACTTCAAAAGCTTTTCAATTTCCTGTTTAATTTTCATTAGCAAGTTTTACGATTTCCAAAACAACAACAAAACTTTTTATTTGATTTTCCTAACCAGTATTTTAAGAACGTCTGATTTAGTACTTAAGGTTTTTCGTTATTTCATTCCCCTGGATCGATAACCTTAGGGTTTACAAATTTATTTGCCACTATTTCTATAATTAATCTGTAAAAATTATAGTGATCAAATTGGCGCCGTTGCCGGGGAGTGAACAGAATTAATCTTACTATTAAGTCTGTGATTGAAATATTGTTTTAGGCTGTAATTTTCGTACTTTCTGAATTTTTCTCGCATTTTCATATTTTACGTCGATCGACGCCTTTTGGCATCGATCGACGAAGTTGTTTCCTTTCCAGTCGATCGACGAAGTCATTTTCTTTCCGTCGATCGACGAGACCCTTTGTCGTTTCAGAGGCTCAATTTTCTTAATTCGGTTCGTTTATTTTCAGTCTTACTTCACTACCTTCTTTGCTGTACAGGTAGTGCATGAGTACAAGAGCCAGAGGAAAGGACCCATTATATTACTACCCGGACATTGAAGCCACTTGCAGAAAGATCTGGAAGAATAAGCGTGCTCAGGAAGGCTCGAGTAATCAAACAATGGAAGATAACGTACCAACGCCTCCACCAGTGCTAACTGCAGAGGAGCAGGCTGTGCTTCTCCAAGAAGTCTAAGCTATGAGGGCGCAAATCCAGCAATACCATTTGGAAAGAGACCTCGAGAGGAATAATCTGAATGGAAGGGATCTTCGACATAACCCACTGTTTGAGGACAAGCCCGACGATGAAGAGGACGGCAATCAGGACCCTCCAGAGGAATCTGACGATGAGGAAGAAGAGGAAGCCATGCAGAACCGGTATTAACCTCGGTTCAGGAAGACAGACTTAAGGATTGACATCAATGCCAACAATTTTGAGCTGAAGACCGGATTGGTGCAGATGGTGCAACAAAATCAATTCGGAGGAAGGGCTACTGAGGACCCTTATGCGCATTTGGATAAATTCCTTATGCTCTGCAACACTGTCAAGATTGGAGGAGTCGGCAAGAGTGCCATCCGAATGCGTCTGTTCGCATTCTCTCTGAGGGATAAGGCACAGTCATGGTTCACCGCACTGGACAAAGGAAGCATAGGCACGTGGACCGAATTGAGGAATGAGTTTCTGGAGAATTTTTTCCCTCCGAATGTCATCAGGCAGAGAAGGAAAGAAATCATCAGGTTCGCTCAAAGACCCGATGAAAGCTTCAGTGAGACGTGGGATCGATTCAAAGAGCTGCTGAGATCTTGTCCCGGACATGGTTTTCCGCCAGGAGAACAAGCTGAAGCATTCTATGGAGGGCTTAATGATAAGACAGCCAAATTGGTGGACACCACACTAGGAGACACGATCATGACGAAGAGCGGAAAGAAAGCCATGTAGTTCTTCCAAAAGATGGCCAACAACACTCAACGGTGGTCCTCAAGCCAAACAACCTGATTTGGCAGCCGAGCTAAAAAAGTTAAGAGAAGATTTCGCTGCACTGAAGCAGGAGAAAACAGTTGCTGCAGTATAGCCAGTGCAAGCTCCATCTGAGGGGGAATGTTCCGCTGTAAATTTCATTCAAAGGGCCGGTTATCAAGACAACTACCGTGGAGGATATCAGCAGCAGAACCAGCCCTACACTTTCAATCAAGGGTATCATTACAACCATGGGCGATCTCACCCTGGTTTTTCTTATTCTAACCCTTCTGCTACAGAACATCCACCACCTAGTTTTGATGTAGGTATAGGAGGCGAGATTGTAGAGAGGAAGAAGTCTGTGCTGGAAGAGACACTTGAAAAATTCATAAAGAGCTCAGACAACAGATTCGGCAAGGTGGAGAATGAAGTGAAAGGGATGGCCAATCATATGAAGTTGATGACGAAGCACTTGCAGATGCTGGACACTCAATTGAGCCAGATTGCCACCACCTTGGGAAATCAGCACAAGCCGGGCCAACTTCCGAGCACTACAGAGACAAACCCAGCCAAAGAAAAGTCGGTAAATGCCATCTCGCTTCGATCTGGAAGGAGATACGAAGGTCCGAGCAAACCGGAAGGAGAAGAAAGTGAAGCAGAGGAGGAAAATCTCGTGGAAGACCTCTCTGTTTTGGCCGAGATGGATTCCATCCCGGTCGAGCCAGAGGGCTGCAGAATGGCCGAGACAGAGGAGTCCATCTTGGCCGAGACAAGCCAGACACGGACATGACAGAAGGTGGCAGGCAGCCCGACCAAGTTAAATGGATCTCGGTCGAAACAGAGGCCTAGACTGGGGGAGAAAGAGAAGGAGAAAGGAGAAAGAAGAATTGATCCAGTTGCCCCAATGCCTTTCCCACAGAGATTCGCAAAGAATTGGGAGGATTCTAAATTCAATAATTTTGTTGAGAATTTTAAAAAAGTGAATATTAACATTCCTCTTGTTGAAGCTCTCAGGGAGATACAAGGTTATATGAAGTTCCTCAGAAGACTGATGAGCGAGAAGAAGCAATTCATGGAGAACGAAACTGTAAAGATTCATGAGGAATGCAACTTACTCCTACAGAAGCAGATTTCGATCAAGAGGTCTGACCCAGAATGTTTCTCGATATCTATTGAGATCGGAGGCAAAGAATTTCAGAACATGCTTTGTGACACCGGGGCAAGCTTCAACCTGATGCCCTGGTCCATCTACAAGAAGCTCGAGATTGGGGAGGTGAGAGCCACTACAATTACCCTCCAGATGGCGGACCGATCTGTGTCTAAGCCCAAAGGTATTTTAGAGGATGTTTTGATTCGTGTTGGTCACTTGATTTTCCCTGCAGATTTTGTCATCCATGACATGAAGGAAGATTCCAACACTCCGATGATCCTGGGAAGAGAGTTCCAAGACATAGCTGGTGTCTTGATCGACTGCTAGAAGGGGGAAATCACCTTGATGGGAAATGAAGAATCTATCACCTTCTGCATAGATAAGAACAAGAGGAAAGGGGAGTGCAACCAGGTTGCTACTGCTGAAGAAGAGGAAGAAGATGACGAGACACCGGAAGAAGAAGAAGCCATCCGGTGGGAACGAGGAAACGAGTAAGTGAAATCGACAATTAAGCTGCCTCCTTCCGAGTATACCACCATCATTCAAAACCGCAAAGTCTTCATGATTGATTCAAGGGGTCGACGAGTCTGGACTCGACCGCCTTGGTGAGCTGATACTGAGTTGAGCCACGACGGTAAATAAGGCACTGAATGGGAGGTAACCCACTGTGTTTTTGATTTTTCATGTCTCTTTTAATTATTTTTGATTTATTTCTATTTTGCTGCTTTTACTTGTTTATTTGTATTTAAAAAAAAAGGGGTTTTGAGGTCTGTTTCGACCGAGGTAGAGCCTGCCACGATCGAGACAGAAAGCCGAGATATGGAATACTTTGACCGAGATGGAGTGCCAACAGCCCAAAATCCACACCGGTCAGAGTTTAAGGAAGAAGGATAAAAAATTGGTGTATGAGGCCAAAAATTGAGGTACAGTTTCAATTCCTAGATCTGATCTCCAAACTTATTATCTCTGCTTTTCGAATAAGTTTGGGGGGATGAAGATTTAGGGTGTTGAAACTAAATTCTATCTTTTTATCTGCTTTATTTTAATTTTTGCATCAGAAGTTTGTTCGAATAAAGCAAGAAGTAGAACTTGAGCATGATTGAACCCTAGGACTTGAATGCAAGATGAGAATTGATTGACTGTAGTTTGCATTGATTGTGATAGTGGTCGAGTATGCCCGTGAATGTAGAATACCGCATGATTACTTGTTTTGATACTTGCGTTGGCATGTCAATTAGATGATGATTTGATGTTTACTGTGGAAGAAAAATTGTCCTAAGTGTGAATTTTTGAGCCTGAATTTTGATTGTGAGTGTGTCTGCAATTTTGAGTTTCTCTAGAACTTGCTCTGTTTCTTTATGAAGACTGCTAGTGTGCACAGGTTTAGGAAGTGATTTTAGGCCATCTTTGTTTAGCCTATTTTCCCATACACTGTCCTAATTAAATGTTATCCCTAGTCAGCCCTTTTGAGCCTATAATATTTTTTTTCTTTGTCTATGAGTTGGAAATAAATAGGGGAATCAACTCTTGTCTATGAGAGTGAGTTGGGATTTGTTTGAGAAAGGATTAGATATTATTGGAAGGGTAAAAGCAAAAGATAAGGTTGGGCTCTAGAAAAAGAAAATAAATAGTTGTTGTGTTTAATCCTTATAAGCTCAAATGTATAATCAAAATTGTTTAGAGCATAAAGGGATATATGTTGAAAAAGAAAAAGAAAAAAAAAGAGAAGAAAATAAATAAAAGAGCCACGGTTTGTATTGAAGATCTAAGGAGTTGGGTAGATATTAATAGATAGTGGATTAAGATTGATGAGGTGGACGCAATGAATTTGATTTAGAGTCACTTGGCCAGATATTTCCCTACCTTTCACTAAAAAGCCTACATTACAACCTGAATAAAATCCTTTTTGATCTTAGACTTGTTTGCACATATTTTCAGTGGAGATTTAGAATATTTGCAAGCTTATGGTAGAACTTGAATTGCATGACTTTTGAGTGAACTCATATTTATCCTAAACACTTGAGTGAATGAGCGAAACACTTCCCATGTGAGTCTTCCATAGTCTACAGATTTTCCGATTCTTCCAAAAATGTTGATGTCTTGTGGATTTTCGAGTTTGAATGTGATGAATCTTGTGAGGCATTGCACTACTCTTCTTCTTGAGCTTTTGATTCTTTCTTTTGTTGATTGAGGACAATCAAGTGTTTAAGTTTGGGGGGTTTGATAAGCTCATAATTTTACTCTCTTATTGCATTGTTTTTCTTTTCTTTTATAAGTTTTTGCTAGTTTTATTGAATAAATTGAGCATGAGTGTATAGTGGACGGTATTATGCTTGTGGTGGATGATTATGCAAGAAAAAGTGATGAAAAGTGAAGAAGTGGTCAAGAAGATGAAGGAATTTGCCAAAAGAGAGCTGTCTGTTTCGACCGAATTGAAGTTCAACTCGACCGTGGTGGGAAGGTGCAGCCCGGCCGTGGCAGACCAATTCCCGGCCGAGGTAGAAGCTCAAAATGGATTGAAATCGGCCAAAGGAAGAACGAAGCAGGAGAAGATCTCGATCGTGGCAGACCTTATCCCGACCGAGATGCACAATCTGAAGACCTAAATTCCTTACGTGCTGAAGTTGTGAAGGAAGGAAGATACCAAATTGAGATATGGACGAATTTTGGAGCAATTATACCATCCAAGGCCTTAACCCTACCACTATATAAACTCTTGAATAGCTCAGAATTAGGGTTCCAACTTTTACACATTGTTTTATCTTTAATTTTCTGTTTTCACTTTAAGTTTTGAGAATTCCTCTTTAGTTTTTGCTAAACCTTTATTGTTTTTAATGCAATCTTTAATTTTCCCCGCAATGTTTATTTTCAATATGTTAGGCTAGAACCATAAACAGGTTCTAGGGTTTCTCCATCTGTGATGCATGTTTTGATTCAATAATTTAAACCCTTTAAACCGGTTTAAATCCTATGTTTTGTTTTAAATCTATTCTCATCGAAGGATCAAGAGATGAAGATTGAGGTAGGTTTCAGTTATTAATCGAAGGACCGAGAGGTGAAGGTTAGTAATAGGAAGTTAGGATTTAATACTTTTGATTTTCTGTCCAACAAAGAAGAATTCAATTGTAGGAAAAATCTAATCTTTATTGAACTTAATTAACTTTGTGTGTTTGAGACCGAGAGAAGATAACCACTAGTTAATAATTTAGGATTTATTTGCTTGACGAAGGAATTAATTCCACATTAATAGATTTTCCACCATAATATCTTTTCTGGGTTTGAATATTTGTTTCTTGCATGTTGATCTGATTGGTAGATTTCCCTAGAATCTGTGCTTTTTAGTATTTGAATTTCATCCCTATAATCATTTGACTTAAAAATCCAAAACCCTAAAACTGATTTGCCCAAACAAAGGTCTTGAAAACCATATTCAGTACATGATTCTCCCTCGTTGCACTATCTCTGTGGGATCGACCAACCTTTGGGTTGTCTATAAATTAACTTGTCCTATGCTATAATCTGTATGCAGGTTTTTGCATCGATCATGGAGCTGACAGGTGAATGGGTTTTCCCTGAATCCCATCACAAGCTTCAGAGGAGGAAAATGGAGCGCAACAGTCAGTAAGGAACAAGAAGAAGATCAGATGCAGTCCCAGGAGTAGAAGACCAAGCTTATTGATTTCATTGTACTTGTATTTTACTCATTTAAAAAGGTTGTTAATAAATCAATGAAATAATATAAGTTTGCTAATTTTGAAGACAGTAACTCATTGTCTCAAAATTTGCGCCCCATCTCAAACTGAACATATGCATTCAAATGTAATCAATTTTTCGCCCTAAAATATTAATCGAGAAATATCTTTCACCTGTTAGTGGGGAAGATTCATGGGGCAGGCTGAGTTAATGAGTCTCTCACTCGAGTATTAGATCTTGTTAGAATATGCATTGTAAACTTGAGAAACTGACTATTTACAAGCTTAGTGGTGATTTTTTCCAACATCAAGAAGGGGAAATTGTTAAAAAGGATTCCTACCTTATATTGAATGTTTAGATGTATCAAGAATTTTCTATAAACCAACAATTTAGGGAGTTTCTAGAATAGATCTAGTTAGTACGAAATATGTAAAGTCCTGTATAGGATTATCATTGAGTTGTAACTAAATTGTTCAAGACAAACTGGATCAAGGGTGCACTCCACCAGTTTGGACTACGTTAGCTGAAACTTGAACTGGCTAACAACTTGAAACTGGCGTTCAAAAGAACTAGCGGAAGACACCAGTTTGGCTCATCTCAGATTATCAAGATCATTTTCTACACAATATCTTCACGCACGTATAGAGATAAAGAAAATAAGTTGGAGGAATGTTCTTGAAGACCAGACATTACGAATGGAGATTACTTAAAGTCTGGACATCCTGGTGTTTAACCAGTTTTGGTTCTTCGGATTGACGAAAAGCCATTCTGACACAAGTGTATAGTCAACACATACTGTCATAAAAGGATAGAGTAGATGCAGTGCATCATTCAAAAAAGCACCCTGTCCATCGCAAAAAGAGAGGCGTTAGATTGGACAACATCCAGAGTGTCTCTAAACATATAAAAATTTGAAATCTATCTTACTTCGTCTATAAATAGACGAAGTGCATCCAAATGAGAGGTTACTGATTCCGAATTTGTTGACGGACCAATCTTGAAGAATCAACCGAAATTGCTAAATAAAAATCATTTACAAAAGCTCTAATTTCGGACTTAAAGCTTTTAAGTTTCGAAACTCTCTAAAAGATAACTCGTTGGTCACTATAAGCATGAACTTTCAAGGGCGTTTAGCTACATGTTCATCAATTGTGGGAAGAACCTTAAAGCTCCCAACTTCAAAGGAGGAGGCTATGTGGTGTGCCCGCACTCGAAGTTTGTGAAGCCGGAAGGAAGACGTAGGTTTGGGTGAGTGAGCTAGAGGACTTGTAGACATGGACGTTTACTAGCTAGTGATAGATCGTGAGTTCCTTGTTTTCTATAAGTTTAGAGACCTCGGTCTGAAGAGAGGATGTAGGACTTTAGGCTTCGATCCTCTATAAATCCTTTTGCACTTTACTACATTATTTATCTTCTTGAAAGGATTTAAAACTCAACACATTCCCTGTGTTGAAGTATATCTGAACTCTGGCTTAACCTCAACTCACTAAACAAAATATTTTCTGAAACATAAACTAGTGACCAACGACCAGTTTGTGACGTGTTATCCTGATTAAACATATTTCCGCTATGCATCAACTCTGATCTTGAGACCAATACGCAATTTTGACCTAAAATTGATCCGGATATTAAATGGATTGACCCAATCTATTTTTTTCGTGTTTGATTGGTATTGGGTTGTAAGGTCTAGTAAGAGATTACTACCCCTACTTCACCTAACTCATAAAGTAACTTCTCTTCCATATTCACAAAAATTAGAAAAGCTCGTTAAATTTATTTTGAAGGACGTAATTATATACATTTATCATACTTTGCATTTATAAATTTATTACACCATACAAAACCTGCACATTCCACTTGAAAATGTAAGACTGCATTTATAAAAATATTAAATACTGTTATTTTTGCAAAAAAAAAAAAGAAAAAAAGAAAATGGAAATATGATTTCAATTATAAAGAGGACTAAATTCCAAAAAGAAAATAATGGAATTAAAAATTTATTTAGTTGTACGGACTGCCGAGGTAATTGGGCAAGATTTAAAATTTCTTTATTTCAATTGTTTGTTAAAAGATATTGAGTGAGGTGGATTATGTTTGGATTAAGAACCACAAGGTTGTCGAGGACACGTCTGACGAAGAGGCGGGCGAGACCTTATCCATTTGGTAGATTTCACATACTTTTGTAATAATTATTATTTAAAAAATAAATCTGACGGAAGCAAGAATAAAGAAAGTACTATATTAGAACTCATTCAGATACCCTTAAAAGATGATCTTATTCAGATTAGATAAACTGATTTATATCTATTGCATAATTATGCATGGTAATGTCTTTGTATTTACTAATACTCAACGAAAAATATTAAATATTTTCTTGATTGCATGGAAACTCAAGGTACACTTATTTCCAGTGATAATTGCCACATCAAAGAGTTCAATTCGTTTTAAGAAATTAAAATTATATAAGGAGGTAAAACTCAGTGTTAGAATTAAAGTATAATCTAAATATAGTTTTAATACTGAATTCACTTACGCATAAAATTAAGAAAGAAAAGATGGATGGGCGAATTCATTTCTAGTAATAATATTAATATAATTTATCAAATTAAACTCAAGGTACACTTATTTCCAATGATAATTACCACATCAAAGAGTTCAATTTAAGCTAATATAAAACTTGAGTCATAATATACTATAATTCCCTTATTGCCAAACATTATTAGATGGAGCTACTTAGATTTATTGGTAGAATTATCACTATTATTTTAATTAAATCATATTAATTACGATATGCATCTTTCATTTCGGCAGGTGGTGTGTCGCCACCTTCTGGAGGTCCTTCCGGTGGGTCTTCACCTGGAGGTCCATCACCACCATCTGGAGGTCCTTCTCCACCGCCTCCTCCTTCTCCACCTTCGCCTCCTTCTCCGCCTCCTCCTTCTCCACCTTCGCCACCTTCTCCACCTCCGCCTCCTGCATTACAATCCTTGCTACATATACACTTAAAGAGTTTGCATCGTCCATTCAAAAACCCTTCTTTATCACAAATGGTCGCGCAATTGCTGCTTCTGAAGCAAGCGCCCTTGAATAATCCGCTAGGCGACTCACACAAAGCAGCTTCACTCATCATTATAATCATCTCTTCTGCATCCGTACCCGTCATATGCAAAATACATGATCATTAAATTTATATATAGTAAAGCATATATCACAATACAGGGACAAAATAATAACAGTAAATTCAATAATACAAAACTAGTGATTCAAAATAAACTATAGAAATGAAAAGGGACATTTAATATGCAAAAATTATTAAAAAATAGCGACTTACGTAAAAGCAAGAGATGGAGAAATAGAACGAATATTGGGAGCTTAGAAGCCATGTTGATTGTGATTTTGATGGATGATATGAAAATTGAGATTTGTGGAGGAGATTTTATAGTGAAATTTGATAAATGCTTTTTTCATGTGACATGAAATTGCATTAAAAAATATTTCCCATTTATGCTAACATTATACAACCCTCTTTTTATATAATTGGAATTCTTAGTTATAGTTCCTAGACATATATATTTTTATCATTCCATTTATATTTTTACTGCAAATCAAAATTAAGTAGCTCGTGAATAGTAACAAATTCAATAGCTAACATTACTGTATATCTTTTTGTATATGTATTAATACAATTAATAAAAAGTCATTTTCTTAAAATAAGTATATTATACCTCTTTAATTAATACTTAATGTTAGTTTAATTATATTTAATGTTTTATCATATTTAAAAGGAGGTTTTTAAATTGTTAGGAAATACATTCTTTCTTTTTAACTATATATTTAGGGTGATTCTAATTGCAGCCTCATTTTTGCTAAATGTAGCCCCTTCAAAAAATAAAATTTTAAGATGTATTATATTATTACAATTTTAACCCTACAACCCCTAATTTAAAATCTAATTATCATATTAAAATAAAAATGTAGCCCCCATCCCTATTTGAACCATAACCCCAAAATGAGTCATTGACCTTTCGAAAAAAACAAGAAAATGGCGGAACATGCTTTTCATCCAATTCCAAAGGTTTTTTATTTTTTATTTTCAAATATTTTTTTCTTCGCAAATTAAATATCACCTTTTTGTCTCTCTCAAGCATTGAGTAACCATTGCTCATACAAGAGCAGGACTTAAACCAGCAGACCTTTGCGAATTAGCAACATAATCCCTCGCCAATTGGACGATCGCCATTCTTGAGCTCAGCATGTTCATCATGAATCAGACATAAATATATTCATTATCTAACAAGAATTAATGCATGTGATTAAACACAAATAGAAAATTATAACCCGGAGGATATTTGAGATTTTTAATTCTGTAATATGAATAAAGAGCCCCACCCAGAGATAAGCTACGGCTAATCCAAATTTCAAATTGGTGGAAACCTCCCTCGCACCTTCCACCTCCAATTCGTAGATAAACAATCGAATATTTAGGTGCAAAATCAAACGTGATTTACCTCTTCTTCTCCATCATCGCCTCTTATTTAATCTGATATCAAGGGAGAAGTTAATGACTCATTTTGGGGTTATGATTCAAATAATGATGGAGGCTACATTTTTATTTTAATATGTTAATTAGATTTTAAATTAGGGGTTGTAATAAAATAATACATCTTAAATTTTTATTTTTTTGAAGGGGTTGCAATTAGCAAAAATGAGGCTGCATTTAGAATTACCCATATATTTATTTAATATTGTCCCAACTGAATTATTCACATAAATTACTATTTATTATATTAAAATTTAACTTTTATATAGAATACTAAGGGTCCGTTTGGTTGGTGGATTTCAAAATGAGGGAATGAAATGATTCCAAAACCCACCGTGTGGTTAAGGGGTATGGGAATAAAAAATTGGGATTATACCCAAATTCTTGGGAATTACCAAAACCTTCCATAATGGTGGGTTTCATTTTCATTCCCATTTTCCATTACCAAAATTATTTATTTATTACTCCATTTTTTATTTCATGTTATTTTATAATTATTTTTTAATTTAATTTATTTTTATAATTTTATATGTTATTATAATTATATATTATTCTTTTTAATATATAATAATAATATTATAATTATTATTAAATTTATCATTTACTTTTTATCTTAATTTTATATTTTATAAAACAAATAAGAAGATAAATAGATTATTTATTTCTTTTAATATGATTTTATTTTCTTGTTTTTATTATTAAATTAATTATTGTTTATATAATATTTTAATTATTTTATAAACCTGAAACTAAAAAATCAATCATCAGAATTAAAAATGATTCACAAATCCATTTCATAAACCAAACATAAGAATTGAGAATGATTCCCAAAAAACAAACTCATACTTATAATGATTCCTGACAGTTAAACCAAATGCTCCCTAAGTATTTATTTAATACTTAAAACGCTTATCTATCAAACTATGAAACGGAAACATTTGTTTTTATACTAAATATAAATGAATTATTCATACTTATTCAGTTTTGAATTATGGTACAATATTTAAGTTATATGAAAATAATTTTGAATGAAATTGTTCATTTAATCAAAATATGCATATTTTTAATTTAAATGAAATTGTGAAATATAATGCTTATGATGTAGTAGAGTGAAGACGAAAAATTATTTATTCGAGAATTAATAAAATATAAGTATATTATTTGATTTATGTTTAAGAAAAGAAAATTTTCACATTCAATGTGTGAACCAACAAGGACATGGGCAATTGGTTGAATTGTATTTTTCTCTTGGTTGGTAGACTTATTTGAATATGGGTCTGGCCAATCCATTTTAATAGTTCTATATTTATCTGTAGTTCTCTTATTAGCTTTACACACATTAGGTAGATCAAACATATAATATTTTTATTTTACTATATTATTGTATAATTAATAAAATTATAAATTTGTATAAGTTTGTCACGCCCCGATTTATATTCAAAGCATAAATCGGGATTTGAGGCATATCGGGTGCGAGACATGCATTTGGGATAGTAATCAAAATGAGCAAAACACACAATTTAAGGACAAAATCAATAAACATTTATCCCAAGTAATCAAAGGATGTAAAAGGTGCCTTCTTAAGAAGAGATCTCGACTTCTAGACTGATTAAATACACTTAGTTCAATGTTTATCAACATCAAAATGTTATCAAAAGTCTTACAGAAGATTTCGAGTTTTAGCAGCAGAAGTTATCAATGAAATCTGTACGTGAAGATACACACTTTAGAATCTAACTTTTACAAAAGATATGTCTTCGGCCCTGCTTCAACCGCGACCTTGTACTCTGCTCCACAACTCTTCTTGAACTTGTACATTTTAGAAATAATGCATGTGACTAAGGACAAATTGTACTTAGTGAACACAAGACAAAAAAAATAATACATTTGTAAATCATTTGTTCATGCCTTTATATCGAGTTACACATGGAGTTTTAAGTTTGAAATCCTCCCATAGCACCAAAATCATTTCATGAATATGAGTGTGCTCTGTATAACGGTTAAACTATCTGCAATAATACATGTGTGATTGGAAGTGGCCTCCTACCACAATAATGATGCTAGTCCGAGTTGGGCATGACCCTTAGCGTATTAGCATCATAGTGCACTAACCCAGGTACGATCGTTAAGGCTCATGGAATATAGAGCCAACATCCACATTTAATACGTTTGATGTTCTTCACTAAGTAGGTTAGCCCCCAGAAAGGACATATATCAAATATAAAATAGTAGGCAATGACAAAATAGTAAAAGTGAAAACACCATTCATTTCATGCTTTCATTTGCTTTAAAAAGAAAACACCATTTTTAATGAGTTTAGTCCACGGTATAGGGGTGATAAAGCCCACCTTGAATTGGTGCGAGTAAACAAAAGGTCAGCATTTGATATGTGTGTGAAATATATGCTCTTTCTGTACTTAAATGTTCCATTTTTAGGATATTTCAGTTGCATTTCACCCACATATAATATGTATTAGTTTGAATTGATGCCACTTTTGGTATGTTAGTGTTTGATTTGTGTAGGGATAGAAATAATCACAAAAGTTCAAGTTTGAGCCATGTTTGGATGCATTTATACTAAAATGGAGGTTTGAGAGAATTCAATTTTGACTCAAATTGAGTGTTGTAGGCTAGAAGAGAGACACATACTTATTTTGACCGAAATCTTGATGCTCGAAATAAAAAATAAGAAAAAAATTTATTTTGACCGAAACCACTCTCGTTACGGACAAAATGAACACTTAGATCAAATTCAAAATTAAGAACAGAGCTCCATTTTGGCCAAAATCAAGATATCAACCGTGAATGCAGAATTGAAATAGAGGCTCATTTCAAGCAAAATCCATGAAGGTAAATAGCTATTTCGGGCAAAATGCAAGTTCAGAAACTATGTATAAAAGGGAAAAAAGGGAATTTCAAGATTTTTGACAGTTACAGTTCACAACCAACTCATATAACTCACTTATACACATTTTGGATGAGATTCATAACTAGATCTATTCAATTGGAGGAGTTTGAAGAGAGGATTGAAGATCAACAAAATTGGGGAACCAACTCTACTTTTCTATAGTGGTAATGAATTGCTTTTCATTTGTTGTTATAAGTGATCCAGAACAATGTATGGAAGGAAAAACTTGAATACAATTAGGATTGGAAACTTATGATTGATTGATGAATTTATGTTTTGAACCTTCTCTCTTACCTCTTGATGAGTGTTTGTTTTGATCTTGAGATTATTCCAATTAAAACAATGTAGGTCAATAGCCAATTGTTTACTAATTTGTCATTTAGGTCGTGGCCAATACGTAAGCCTAGATTTTGAGTACGGATCACACATATAGGCTAAGTTTCACTCCAACGAGAAGAAAATGGCTTGTAGGTCAATAATTCACGTGCTATTGGGAGTTAACTAGGTTAAGATGATGTAGTGTTTGATTAGCCAAGGTAATCTACGGTTTATTCACCGGTAGTAAAGGGGACAGGCTAAGGCAGGGTGAATCGATCACCACCATTGAGATTAAAATTGGTCTGAAGAGGTTTCATAGTTAATTCTAAGATCAATTGCAAGATCCATCCTAATCCTTGTTCACATTACTTGATCAATCTCAATTGTTGTGTTGCTTGTGTTGTGGAGTGGATATTGATGTTATTGCTTGTTGCCATTTTTGCAAGTGTACTCGATTTGAGATATTGTTGTGTTTGAAGCCATTGTTTGCTTGTTTAGATTGTATTTCAATTCATAGTTTAGATAATAAACTCTCAAAGTTTACATCATACTTGGATATTTAGGATCGTAGTAGTAGCTAGTAGTTGAACGTGCGGGCGAATCGAGTTCCTAGTGTTCAATTATTTGTTTGTTGTTAAAATGAATACGAAATCAAGTTTTGGCAGTCAATATTGGTGAATCTTTGATTCTCATAGATCAAGTTTCATTTCTTTTGTTTATTTCTTTTTTTATTTGGATTTTGTTTAGGTGTTGCATGATTATGAGGTCGCAGCTTCATAGGTTGGAAGAGCAAAGGAGACGACGGGAGATTGAAGGAGAAATTGAGATTGAAATGGATGGAGACATTTGCCGAAAGGGAAAGGCAAATACAAGAGATATAAGCTAATTTGTATGAGAGGCAAGTACAAAAGAGGCCTCTTCAAAACCTTTTCTGACCGCATGAGGAGAATGTAGCTGGAGGATTCCGAATCGGGGTAAACGCTACACATTTTGAGATCAAGCCACAACTGGTGCAATGGCCCATAGTAGCCAATACCGAGGACATCCAACAGAGGATCCGAATACACACATCTCACAATTTTTGGAGATTACCGACATGATTAAAATCAACCAAGTGCCACACGGTCAAATCCGAATGAAATTATTTTCCTTCGCCCTTTGTGATGGATTGAAAAATTGGTTCGAAGGCTTTGATAAATAGACAATCATGTCATGGGACCAACTCCGAGAGAAATTCTTACTCAAATTCTTTCCATCGAGCTTAACCTTGAGAAGAAGAGCCAACATATCTTCCTTTAGCCAAAGATATGATGAACCACTTTATGAAGCTTGGGATTGATTCCGTGAGTTGTTGAGGAGATGTCCACGTCAAGGTCTATCAAATGCTAAAATAATTGGCCAATTTTAAGTGAGTCTCAACTATGGGACCAAGGTCATTATGCATGTTTCCTGTGGAGGTTCTTTCTTTGATCAAGAAGAGGATGATGCTTTAATAACCATAAAGAAAATGGCGGAAAACAACTATCAATGGCCAAAGTAGAGCAAAGACTATAAGCCGGTGAAAATGGTGGGGGAGTCGAGTGAGTGTGATTCATTTAAGGGCCAAATTTCTTTGATGTAAAGTCAACTTGACATGCTCACTATCTCTAGTGGAAAAATGATGAGGTTCATGTGGTGAAGGAAGAGGAAGTATTTCTCGAGGATGTAAATTTCATAAATCAAAGATTTGGGAATAGTAGCCGGGATCTTTACAATCTTTATAGTGACCAATATAACTATCCTAATAAACAATATCTCTCATACAATTCTCCTGCTTATCGGTACAATGTTTGGAGACCGAATTGGGGAAATAGAGATGCTAATTTTGAAATTCCTGGGGCATATTCCAGAGTAGAAGAGGATGGCAAGAGACACTCAAGCAAGGAAATAGAGAGAAGACATGAGAAATATGAAGGGATGATTCTAGTACAAATTTAAACTATTGCCCAGCACATGAGTGAGAAGAATAAGGTGAGGAAAGATTGCAAGGCTATTACTACCTAGAGGAAAGTGAAAGGGTAGATAAAATGCACAACAAGAAGAAAATGGTGACATTGCAAGAGGAAGAAGAGATAATTCTTCAAGAAGAAATGGAATAGGAACCGGTGAAAGTGAAGCTCGAGGACTCAAACAAAGAAACTTCTATGTCATTCCAACAACGGGTTGAAAAGAGTCAGAAAATAAAAAATTTGCTCGATTCTTAGAACATTTGAGTAAGATTCAAATAAATCTTCCCTTGTTAGAGGTGCAGCAAGAGATGTTGGGGTATACAAAGTGCTCAAGGAAATGTTTGCTCAAAAGAGTATGTATGTAGTTTTTGACTATGAGACAGTGAACATCTTTGAGGAGTGCAGTGTAGAGACACAAAGGAAGATGCCTTTTAAAAGGCATGACCCAGGGAGTTTCACTATCTCGTGCGTTACTGGGGGGCTATAGATAGCTCGAGCACTATGTGTTTCAGGTGCAAACATCAATTTGATGCCCATATCGGTGTTCAAGAAATTTGAGATAGGTGAAATAAAGCCGACAACCATCACACTCTAAATAGCTAACCGCTCTTTTTCATATCCACATGGGGGTTGTAGAGAATGTCTTGGGGAAAGTGCATGACTTTATATTCTTGATGTATTTGGTGGTATAACATTGTTCGGAATATTGTTAGAAGTATTAAACACTTTTATTGTCAATAATTTTGTAACCATATTTTGGTGCATCAAAGCTCAAGCCAAGCAATAGCCGATCTAGTTTCTAGCAACTTAGTAACAAGTCAAATTTAAAAGTCCTGTATAGGCAATATACACTTGAGTTGTAATAGAATTAGAAAAGAAGAAGAATGAAAAATGCTGAAGGAATAAGCAGGCTTGATGATTGCTGAAGATCACTGAAGAAGACAAGTGAAGGCTAGCAAATATGGTGAAATGTTGAACGCAATCAAGAATGCTGAAGAAGTATCTCCAGCAGAATACGAAGATCTTAGAATGCTGAGACTCCAGCTGTATGCCAACTGCCAACAAACGCTCTACACCAATCAAGAGAAACATTGGAGTCGTAAATCGGAAGGATCCAGATCATAAGGAAACTTGACGAATCAGAGAATAGAACAATCATCAGACACAACAGAGGTTTCAAGTTTAAACAAAATATCCTTTTTGACAAAGACAGCCACAGAGAGAAGCTACGCCAATCAAAGACGAGGAGACTTGAAGAGTCTCTGTCCACTGTAGAAAAAAGGAAGAATGCAGATAGGCGAGCAATGCCTTTGAGAGTAACGGATAAGATCCAAACAGCCATTTGAATCTTCACTTATAAATAGGTGTCATCCTAAGTTGATTCAAAGGCTCGCGAAATTTTATATTCACAGAAAAAACTAGAGAAGATCAAAACACTCTCTACACTACGCGAACTCAACCGAGCTAGTACTTGATTGAAGCCTTTTCATAAGCTATCATACTTGAAGCTCGAGACCTCTGATGTATAACTTCTAAGGTTGATATTGGGATTCTTTCTAATCCTAGAAAGAATCTAGCAGTTACCTTGCTGCGCAAGCGTGATCCTTACGGGCATCGCTAACACAAGGATAGGTTCTGAGAAGAACTATAAAACTCCCAACAGTTGACGTGCAAGTAGAAGGGAGGTTTTTCCTCACTCTACGGAGCAACAAGGTGAAGATTGAAGACCGAGGTGCTTGAAGGTGCGCGCTGACCAGACGGAGGAGCTGCTCAATGTTAGAGATCAGGCCTGACCTTGTACTCAATATTTTTGTTAATTTTCAGTCGGAGGACTGAAGAGTGGACGTAGAATTGTTGTTCCAACCACTATAAATCCTTGTATCTCTTTTACTGCTTTTATTTGTTATTTTGTGGCTGTGTATACTAGAAACTCAACACACAAGTGTTGTAGTATAATCTGAAACTAACTTAACGAATATTCGAGCTTAAACACATTTGATAATCACTTACTAAGTCGAGACCTTAATAAGATAAGTGCAAGACCACATTAATTCTTTCGTTGCATATAAAAACAATTTGATCGGGGACCAACAAGTGGTATCAGAGCAATTGGTCTTTACAGATTAGCTGCTTCTGAGTCGCTTAGGACTAGATCCATATTTTTCTTGCATATCTGTGTTCTTGTGTTTAGCTCAGGTTAAAAGCAATGGCGAACAACACGATGTTGGGAAAGTTTGCTCCTGAAAGCTTCTCCACCTGGAAAAAGAGGTCTTTGATCATATTGATGAATATGCATCCCGAGATGAAACAAGTGATCCAAAATTGACCAATCAAAATCCAAAAGGTAAAGACCAGGGTTGGAGAAGACATAGAAGGACCAGACATAATGGTTGACAAGCCATACGAAGAATGGACTCAAGACAATCAAGTTCGTGGCCAACTGGATTATGTAGCTATGGGTTTAATCTTAAGTGCCTTGTCACCTACTCTAATGGTAGAAGCCCCGGAGTACAAGAATGCCAAAGAAATGTAGGACTTTCTTGGCACTCTAAGCACTGAGAAAAATGAAATGAAGAGAAACAAGCTACAACAATGGGTAGACAGGTATGAATCTTTTCAATTGATTCCAGTTGAAACCATAAAGGACATGGAGGCTAGATTCAACACCATTGTGGTTGAGTTAAAGAATTTGGGAAGAACGTACGAGCTTCCCGGCATGAATTCAAAGTTTCACTCGAGACTACCAAAGGAGGATTGGTTTGTTAAAGTGACCAGTCTAAAGGAGAAAGATCGGTCGGCAATAAGTACCAAAGAAGTGTTCGCTCAACTAAAGGCGCACGAATGGGACATCATGCAGATCAACAAAAAGAAGTTGTTCATGCTGCAGTAACCATGGAAGAACACATCGAGGATGCAACATTCTTCGTGAAGAGAGACGGACTAAAGTGGAAAACTACGAAGCCATTCCACTCAGATCTACCAGTTCAATCCAGTTCGACAAAGGAGATTCTATCCACCAGCGGATCTCAAGCAAAAGAATTAGAATTCTCAGTCAGCGAGCTGGAAGAACAAAAGAAGAGATTACAAAAGCTGTTGCTAAAAGCCAAAGGGAAAAAGGAAGAGTTCCAGCAAAATCAACCAGAAGACAACAGAAATGTCAAGAATATCCCAAGAACATGCTACGTATGCAATTCCCCAGAGCATATGAAGTTTGAATGACCTTGAATAGATCCAGAAGAAAGGGAACGATTGAGGAAGCTGTTCGAAAGGCGAGCATCAAAAGCTGATACTAAAGCTTTGTTGACAAGGACGGAACTACCAGACATCCCAGATCATGATGACAAAAACTATTCATCAGAGGATGAAAAGGATGTTCTCATGGTATTCATGGCCGACAACAATGAAGAACAGACAGAAGAATCAACTCTAGTTGTCACAAAAAACCATGTAACAAATTCTATTTTGTCTACTACTACTACTTACGATAATATGCATGACATTGTTGATTCATGTTACTCGGAATCAGATTAGATAATTGTATAATTTTTGCAAAAAGAATATTCAAAAGTTCATGCATTAAAGGATATATTTGTAAAAGAAAATTCCTCGTTGAAATCTCAACTTTCCGCTTTGACCAATGAGACTAAGAAATCTAGGTCAGCAGACGAGTAACATTTAAAATTAAAAACAGTGTTCTTCTCCTTGAATGAAAAGTTTAATATTTTAAAACTGGAGAATGAAGCTTTGAAAAGCAAAAACTCCGTGCAAACTGTCTGTCAATGTAAATTTTCAAAGTGCACGAGAGATTTGAATGAGATTCTAAGGGTCGAACGAAGTTTGAAGAACTTCGCTGGAATAGGTTTTGTTGAGGGAAAAACAAGTGATGCTAAATCATGTAAGACAAAGAAAATTATTTTTTTCCCAACGATCGGGAAGATTTAGCGATCTGCTAAGAAGGACAAGAGGGACTGTTGGGAAAATATTCCTGGACTCTGATAAGCTCATTATTTCACTCACTTATTTATATTATTTTTATACTATTTTATGTAGTTTTATTGAGTTTATATATATATTTTATGAATGATATCAATATTAGGTGGTTTTAGGTGTGTTTTGATGTTTATGCAGGTTTTTAGGCCTAAACTCACGAGGAAACCGTTCCGAAAGCAGTGACGTGTAAGAGTAGCAGTGAAGAGTTTTTCCACAAGAAGAATTCGGGCTATTGGCGCATGGAAATGGATGATGCTTTGAGTTAGCTCTCCAACGCAACTTTAATCGGGTCAATCGGAGTTCGGATGAGGAAGTTATGACCAAAACCGTGAGACCGCGCAGACGGGGCTGACCTCAGTTTTCCACGTCGATCGACGGGTGTTGGTCCCGGATTATCAGGGTATAACTTGGCAGCGGAAAATGTGG
>JAPKLW010000504.1:32430-45875 GCA_026898455.1 Plectranthus barbatus
AACAAGTAGCTACTGGGGAAAGGAAACTTAGCCAAATTTCCCAACAACGGGGATGCTGCGTCGATCGACGCGGACCTCCTGGCGCGGGAAATTGGCTGAATTCGAGATTTTTCATATCTTTAGCCCTAGATTTGATATGATACACCTCCACCTCTATATATAACCTTGTAAAATCGAATTTTAAGCATGTTTTACTCCAGATTTCAGATTTTAGAGATTCCAAGAGTTCTAGGGTTTATGTTTGAAGACAGAGTTTTGTGGGAAGACATTCCAACCCAAGTTTTTATGCAAATCAGGTTTTATTTTTCTATGATGTATATTACTCTGAATATGTGTAACTAATCTTTTCCTCAGATTCTAGGGTTTCGAACTATCAATGTATGCATGTTTGATTAATTGAATTTTCCCCTTCCCTTCGTAGTTTGTGAAATCGGTGCTTATTCATAATCTTGATTTGTTGGCCACATCTTAGGATTATCTAGTTGATTACTTGAGACGTAACTGTGATAATTTTCAATCGAAAGAGATTTTCACAGTATAATTTGATTTCTTGTCGTAACTGAAGGAGATTAATTGTAGGAATAAATCTGTAGATCTTTGGAGTTAGTTAATTTATCTTGAGACCGAGCGGAGATAGGTAATTAATTAATATACTTTACGAATTGTCTAACAAAGAAGTTCGTAATACTTTTCTGATGTTTCACTACGAAGAGGAATTAAAATTGGGAATTAATCAATTCATTCATACATGTCATACTTGATAGGTAGATATCCCTGGAATCTGTGCTTCTCTTATTTGAATTTAAAAGCTTTTTAATTTCCTGTTTAATTTTCATTAGCAAGTATTGCAATTTTCAAAACAACCAAAACTTCTTAATTGATTTTCCTGACCAGTATTTTGAGAACTTATGATTTAGTACTTAAGGTTTTTCGTTGCTTCATTCCCCTGGATCGATAACCTTAGGGTTTACAAATTTATTTGCCACTATTTCTATAATTAATCTGTAGAAATTACAGTGATCAGACTCTCCTTAGGATCACATTGTAAAAGATTTTGTTGGATCAAACCTTAGTAGATGGTCGATCATTGCTGAATCTTAGCATAGCTTAGCAAACTCTTGTATGTCCTGTATAGGGTAAATATTGAGTTGTAATAGAGTAGGATACTCTCAGCGAAAATCAGAGAATGCGAAAAAGAAAGGAAGCTAGTGATAGCAGAATGCTGAGGAGTCAGCATTTGCTAACACGTCACAGATTTCTAAGGGAGTTAGCAATCCAAAATCAAAAGTAGCAGAAAAATATCTGCTGTATAGACAAACATCAAGCCCAGCAGTATGCTAAAAGATGTTCAGCAGTCCGTTCCAGAAAAGCTCAGCAAAGCAAATCTCAACGACTGCTGCACCGTAATTCTGACCAACGCGCAAAGACTAGACCTGTCAGAACTATGTCGGAAAAGCCTGTACGGAGACCGAAAAGTTGGTAGAAAGCTACCTGCAATTAAGACAAAAGATCCGTTGTGTCTAAACGGAATTGCCGACTCGAGTTTCAAATCTTCAACTATAAAAGGCAAGTCAAAGGAAGATACAAAAAAGCTGCTCACTCTCTTACACAAAAAGATATTCAAAAGATTCCAAAAAGGCAAAAAGGCTCGAGAGCAGTTCTATTGAAAGGCATAACACAGAGACATTGAAAAGCTGTCAACAACTTGAGTGTCTCATTGTACGTCTGACACTCATCTGAGAAATTCTTGAATTGATTCAAGAATCTTCAATCATTGGGATCGCTTTCTTTATAGAAAGTATCCAGCAGTCAATTTCTTGAGAAGGAATTGATTAGGACGGGCACTGAAGCCGCAAAAGACGGATAGTTTGGAAGGAACTTTAAACTCTTCCAAAGATGGTAAAAGCGAGTTTTGCGAAGGTGCGCCCTTGACTCAGCTGGATCTACACCTGAGAGGTTCGGAGTATCGGAAGATAGCCGTGAAGTAGCCAAACCAAACGTCGGCTGCCTGCTTTACAGGAAAGTGATCACTGCTATTTCTAACAGATTAATTATAATAACAGCGGCAAATAAATTTGTAAACCCTAAGGTTATCGATCCAGGGGAATTGTATGGGGAAATTATCTTATGTACTAGCTATGGTTCTAAAATTCATTGTTTGAGGAATTCAAAATCAGGGTTTTGTTTGGAAAATAAAGATAACAATACTTGAAAATTAAAGGAGTTTTGGAAAGCAAATTAAAGAACACAGATTCTAGGGAAGAACTCTTATTATGGATAACATGTAGGAATCAATTAATTTAACAGGTGGAATACTGCAATGATGTTATATCTCCTTGTTTGGCAAATACAACCTAGATTACTAATTAGTGACCCATCTCTGCTCGGTCTCAAAGTACACCAAATTAATCAATCCGATAAGCAAATCAGTTCAATTCCTACATCAAGTACATCTGTTTGGATAGTGTAGATCGTATCATGTATTCCTATTCCCACTATTAATATTCACCTCTCGGTCCTTCTATCAATAGCTAGACATCTAAATTAATCGTCACCTCTCGGTCCTTGAATTAATCTAGAATTATGAAATAAACACAGGAATCATGAACCTAATTAATTAATCCTAACATGCATCCATAATAATATCAACCCCTAGAACCCGCTAGGGTTTCTAGCCACTCATCGCAGATAGAAATCCGAAAGAAAACATATTAAATTGCATAAAAATAAAGAACTTACAATAAAAATAAAGGGTTTCGTGTTTCCCAAGTCTCCAAACTCTCAAAACCAAATTGTAGAACGAAAATATGAAAGGGACTTGTCAAAAATCGAGTTTAGTAGGCTATTTATAGAAGTGGGAGTGTATCCTATCAAATCTAGGGCTAAAGATATGAATAAATCCAATTTTTATCAGATTTCCGCCCCAGCAGACATGCCCGCGTCGACCGTGGGAGGTGTCCCGTCGACCGAGTCTCAATTTTTGGCTTCGTCGACCGCTTCTGATTGGCCACGGTCGACGCAGCTTTTCGCCCTCCTGCGCGGTCTCACGGTTTTGGCCATAACTTTCTCTTCCGAACTCCGATTGACCCGATTCCAGTTGCGTTGGAAAGCTAACTCAAAGATCTTTCCATCCATGTGCTCCATTAGCTCGGATTCCAACTTTGGAAGAATTCGTGCATGTTTCTTTCAACATATGCTGCTTTCGGTACGGATTACCATTGGATTTGGCCTAAAACCTGCAAAAACACCAACACGCGCATAATACCACCTAATATAGACTCATGCACATAATATATATATAAACTCAATAAAACTATATAAAATAGTAGAAAATATTATAGATAAGCGAGTACAATAATGAGCTTATCAGAAAGGCAACTGTTTGTACACCGTATACTTTCTTAGTGAAATTCTTAGCGATTCGGCTAAGGAGTGGACGTAGATCATTTGATCGAACCACTATAAACCTTGTGTTCTCTTGCTGATTACTATTTTATTTTTACTGTGGGACTGAGATTGAAAACCTAGCAACGGAGCAGCTAGTGTATAACTGCAAGAAGAAACTTAAGTGAACTTGAACAAAACCCTAGTTGAGAATAACCTAAATACAAGTAAACGCTATATTATTCCGCTGCATTTCGCGTTTGTATTTTATCACTACCAAGACTACTCTGATCTCAGGGACCAACAAGTGGTATCAGAGCAAGAGGTTGAAAAACGGACTACTTCTGAGTCGCTTAGGACCTAGATCCTAGTTTTCCTTGCATTTCTTGTATCTGTGTCTTACAAAGCTCAGGTAAAGGCGAAGAAAATCAAAATGACGAATCACGCTCTTCCAAAGTACAACAAGGATGGATTTGAAACCTGGAAGAAGAAGGCCATGATCCAGTTGCAGAGCATACATCCAGAGATGAGGGACATTCTCACGGTTGGTCCTATAGAGACCCTAAAGGTTAACACCGCACCATCTGGACCTGCTGATGGTCCACGCAGACCTGAGATGGTGAAGAAACCCTACGAGGAATGGACTCTTGAAGACAAAAAAGAGGTCAGCTGGAATTTACCGCCATGAAATTAATCATGGATTGTCTACCTCCCTTGATGTCTGACAAAGCTTAAGACTACAACACAGCAAAAGAGATGTGGGAGTACGTCTGTGAAGTTTCTCAGGAGACGGAACAAATGAAGCGAAACAAGCTACAAGTAGTTGTGGACAAGTACGAATCCTTCGCTATGGTTCCTGGTGAAACCATTCAGTTGATGGAAGAAAGATTCAACACTATCATAGGAGAACTCAAGAATGTCGGCAAGACATATGACAAAGGGGAAATGAATAACAAGATTATATCCAAGCTCTACCCCAAAAGTGATTGGTTTGTCAAGATGACGAGCTTGAGTGAAAAGGATCTTAGCAACATGACTACCGCTGAAGATTTCTCTCAATTAAAGGCGCATGAATTCATTATTCAGCAGTCAAAGAAGAACGAAGCTGCTATAGTACATCCTAATGCAACGAGCGCTGGAACTCAAGAAGACGTAGCATATTTCGTCAAAAAGGACGAAAACAAATGGAAATATCTTAGGAAACCGTTCTATAACCAGGAGAGATCAACACCATCAACACCGACAAAGGAGACTCCCTCAACTTCTAACTCAAATAGTGAAAATCAAAAGATAGACGAGTTGGAGGAGCAGATGAAGAAGATAAAAAGAATGATTTTGGAATCAAAAGCCGAAAAGCAAGAAAAAGAAACCTCGATGCAGCATCTTATTGAGAAAAAGACAACGACATGTTTTGAATGCAAATCTCCTGATCATCTGAAGCATGACTGTCCAAAAGTGAGTCCTGAAGAAAGAGAACATTTGCGGCAAAGATTTGAAAGACGAGCGGTTCGAGCTGTGACAAAGGTGTTGCTGACCCGAACAGAAGTCCCAGATATTCCTGACAACGAAGAGGAATATTACCCTACTGACAAGGAAGAGGAAGCTTTGATGGTTTTCATGGCAAAAATTGTTGAGGATGGTGAAACATCCGCAGTTGCTGAGCAACCTTCCGAATCGGCCCTAGCAGTCGACAATCAAGAGGTAACATCTATAGCTAATATTTCATGCTCAGCACACACATTTGAATCGGAGGATTCCTTCTTGGATTCCGAGGAAGATTATCTTGCCAAGCTTTCTTTAGAACTTTCGAAGGTATACACCTTGAAAAATGCTATCGTAGAAGATAATTTTTCACTCAAACAGAAAGTCATTAGTCTGACCAACGAGGTCGAAAGACTAAGGTTCGATAGTGAGGATCTATCAAGACTTAGAACTGAATATTCTGAACTTTTTGAAAATTTCAAAAATCTTGAAAAAGAAAATCCGATTTTGAAAAACAAAGCTAATGAGAAGTGTGTCTGCGCGTATATGACTAGTCGGGATATCTTGAATAACCTGATAAGCCAACAGAGACGTCACGGTGATCGATCTAGAATTGGGCACAGTTGTTATGACGAAGATGAAACTTCGAAGCAAAATAGAAAAATCATTTTTGTTTCAGCCGGAAAAATATTTGGTGATGACAAAGAAAAGGATACATTAGTTGCTGAATCATCGAATGCTAGGTCAGATGCTATGCAAATCGCTCAACAGAATATTAAGCAGTCTGCTGAACCCAAGCAGAGTGTCAAGCACTATGCTAGACCTCAGCAAAAGGTCAAGCAGAATGCGAGATTTCAGCAGAGTACCACAAGAGATGCTAAATATCAGCAAAATTTTCATCATAGGTCTGCTACGCAGAACTATTCAGCAAATTCAAGGACAAAGGTTGAGCATCATGTTTCAAATGCTAGGAAGCCAAATCCTATCCTTACTCAGGGAAGACACATTGTATATCATTCAGTGAAACCCCAAAACCATCATTACACACCACATAGGAGAAACACCTATGTGAGACCCGAGTCCAGATACGTGTATCACCAAAGGACGATGATGGCAAAGAAGCACAACACACATCCACATGCACACACACATCAAAAGGTTGAGAAGGTTGACAAAAAGGATCTCAAGGAGAAAACCTTGAAGATTACCAAAATGTGGGTTCCGAAAGGAACAATGACCCAAGCTAATTCTTCAGGACCCGACACCGAAACGGGGGACCTAAATCAACCTAATTATTCTTGCAGGAACAGGATCCAGGCACAAAGACATCAGGCATGTCAAATGAGTGGATCCTAGATAGTGGTTGTTTGGCGCACATGACGGGGGACGAAGATATGTTCTCAGACATTCAAAAATCATATGGTCCATCTGTCGTGTTCGGAGACAACAACAAGGGCAGAGTACTTGGCAGAGGATGTATAGAGCACAATGGACTAAGAATTGTCAACGTCGCTCTCGTATAAAACCTCAAGCATAATTTGCTAAGCATAAGTCAATTATGCGAAAACGGGTACACAGTATCTTTTATTCATTCTGGTTGTTCAATTGCTGACAATGTCACAGGAGAAGTGAAACGTCGAGGAATCCAGAAAGGTGGTCTTTATGTTGTCGATTGGCAAAGTAGCCAACAACATTCATGCTTTCTAGCACTGAGCAAAGAAGAAACCTCATGGCTATGGCACAAAAAGTTAAATCATTTGAATTTCAAAACCATTAACCATAATGCCAGAAATGAGCTTGTCGCAGGTCTACCTGATGATATCACATTTCGTAAGGAAGGCGTATGCAAAGCCTGTCAATAAGGGAAACAGACCAAAACTTCATTTCATTCCAACCCAGAGAAGAATACCTCAAGCAGGATTCTTGAATTATTGCACATGGACCTATTTGGACCCGTCACTCCACCATCTGTAAGTAAAAGGATATATACTCTTGTAGTAGTTGATGACTATTCTAGGTACACATGGGTTCGTCTGCTTAAAGCCAAAGATGAGGTCAAGATCATTCTACCCAAGTTAATTCTTAAGGAGCAAAATAGGAAAGAGGTTACTGTGAAGAGGATCCAATCTAACAATGGAACCGAATTTTGCAATGGAATCCTTATGGATTTCTGCACAGAAGCTGGTATAAATCATGAGAGGTCCACTGCTAGGACTCCTTAGCAGAATGGTCTAGCCGAGAGGAGGAATCGGACACTGAAAGAAGCAGTGCGATCTATGCTAGCCGATGCTGATCTACCTGCTTAGTATTAGGGAGAAGCGGTGATAAAGGCATGCTATGCGCAGAACATAAGTTCCATTACCGGCCGATGCAACAAGACTCCTTACGAAGTATATAACAGTCGTAAGCCTAATTTAGATTATCTACGTGCTTTTGGTGCGACATGTTATATCCATAACAACGGAAAGTCGAAACTTAACACTTTTTCACCTAAGTCAGATGAGGGTGTACTTCTTGGATATGGTCACCCCACTCACAAAGGTTATAGAGAGTTGAACAAGACTACTGGAATTGTGGAAATAACATGCAATGTTATTTTTGATGAATCTACTTTAGTGCGCAGAGCTATAAAAGAGAAAAAGGAAACTAATCATGAGACTAATGATGTCAATGGTCAATCGATTCTGAATTCTTTCGAAAACTCATGAATTGACCCGACTAAGTCTTTGAATGATTGCGATCCAATCCAGACGCGCTCAGCAGGTGATCAAACTGCTGACCAGGCCAGTGATGCTAATGATCATGCTGAGGCTAACCCTCAAAAAGATATTTTCAATCTTCTTGATGATTCAGATGAGGAGACTCCAATCTCTCCTCCTGTTGCTGAAAGAGTAGGTGCTACTAAAGATCTTGACAGAGGAGCTACTGAGATACTAGCTGCTGAAGTGCCTGCTGAAGAAGATGCTCCTATCCATGAAGTCCCTGTAGCTGAAGCCCCAGTTGCTGACGGAATTCCTGCTGCTGACAATCCAGATGCTGAAGAACCAGTAGATGATGAAGAGAATGCCAATAATCGAGAAAGAGAAGGAAATGCTGAGGATCCTATCAGACCAGCATGGCTGCGTGCTCATTCTCTTGAAAACGTTCTTGGAGATATTAATGATCCTATTCTAACAAGACAAGGGTCCGCAATGTTTTCTTCCTATATATCTAGTGAGGAACCAACTAAGGTTGAGGATGCTCTTCGCGATCCAGATTGGGTGAACGCTATGCAAGAGGAGCTTGCTGAATTCACTCGCAATCACGTGTGGGATCTGGTAGATAGACCAGAATATCAGAATGTTATTGGCTCCAAATGGGTATTCAAGAACAAGAAGAACGAATCAGGCGTGGTGGTGAGGAATAAAGCACGTCTTGTAGCCAAAGGTTATAAACAGTGTGAGGGCATTGACTATGACGAGACGTTTGCTCCAGTTGCCAGATTGGAAGCAATAAGGTTATTTCTTGCATATGCTACTCATCATGAATTCTCGGTCATGCAAATGGACATCAAAAGTGCATTCCTAAATGGTGAGCTCAAGGCAGAAGTCTATGTTGAGCAACCCCCAAGATTTGAGAATGGAAACCAAGTCTATAAGCTAAGGAAAGCTTTGTACGGCTTGAAACAAGCGCCACGAGCATGGTACGGAACGCTATCCAAGTTTTTGCTCGACAATGGTTTCAAAAAGGGAAGGATTGATCAAACTCTCTTTCGTATTAAGGCAAAGAAAGCATTCTACTTGTGCAAATTTATGTTGATGATATTAGTTTTGGCTCGAAGAATCAAGATCTCCGCGATAAATTCTCCAAGTTAATGATGAGTAACTTTCAAATGAGTATGATGGGGAAGATGTTTTACTTTCTTGGACTCCAAGTTCAACAATCCAATGAAGGGATTTTCATTCACCAAAGGAAATACACTCGAGATCTGATTGCGAAGTATTGTCCAGAAAGAACCAAGAGCTTGAGGATTCCCATCAGCAATACGTGCATAGCAGCTCTTGAGAAAGAAGGAGAAGCAGTGAATCCTACTGTATATCGAGGGATCATCGGATCTCTACTATATCTTACAGCCAGCAGACCAGATATCTTATATGTTGTGGGACTATGTGCTAGATATCAATCAAATCCTAACAAAACACATCTGGACACAGCATGGCGAATTGTCAGATATTTGAAGTGCATAGAAGGCTTAGGAATTTGGTACCCACGAGCCGATAGTCTAGCTCTGAGTGGTTACTCTGATTCTAATTTCGGAGGATGCAAAATAGATAGAAAAAGCACCAGCGACACATGTCAATTCCTTGGACATAAGTTGATCAGCTGGTTCAGCAAAAAGCAGCACTCGGTAGCAACTTCAACCACCGAAGTAGAGTATGTAGCGGCTGCTAGCTGCTGTCAGCAAATTTTGTGGATTCGACAATAACTTCAGGATTATGATATATCTCCTGAATGCGTACCAATCTATTGTGATAACAATAGTGCTATGTGCATCACAAAGAATCCAGTACATCATTCCAGAACCAAGCATATTGATATCCGACATCACTTTATTCGTGATCATAAAGAAAAGAAGGACATTGACATTCAACTTATATGCACGGAGGATCAAATAGAAGACATCTTTACTAAACCTCTAGCAGAAGCAAGATTCAAAGAATTATGCATCAAATTAGGTCAAATGGAATTAGACGTTGCTGCGGATGAATGAGATGATATTCTTATTCTTTCTGGTTTTCGTGGATTTTTAATCTCAACATACAATGAAAGTTTCTGCTAAATGAAGCCTGCTAGGATGATAGCAAACATCAAATGCACTGCTAAGCAGTCGGCAGACAGATCGTATCTGCTCAGTAGAATATATGATATTGAAGATCAAAATCTATCTTTGGTCTTGAGGACATATGTCACAAATTGTTTTGTTGATATGACAAAGTTATGCAATTATTCATTTCTAAAGGATGGATAAGTATTGCAAAAGGACTTCATTTCATCTTCAAAATAGAGGGATATTACATCATAAGTCAAAAGTCAACAAAAGCCTACTACAGAATTCATATTCTTCAGAAAGGATAAACAGGCTTGTAAGGATAAAATTCAGCTCCCTGAAGATTGGATGGCCCTTCAGCAATCTCCGGAAAATCCTTTTCCATCAACCAGCTGAGCTGCATTCCATTCCGAAGTGGCACGTAAGGGTAAAGTTTGACGCTTTCTTAGATATTCTTGAAGAAGAAACCGGCCCAGTCTACAGAGGTAGCATCGTCAATGGCCATCATTAGCTGCCACATATCCCTTGAAAAACTGAGGTCATAAGGCTCCTCTCCAAGAAGAATACCATGAGCAATGCGGAACATCACCCAATATGAGGTCTGAAGACTAGAGGCTGGAACGTTAGGGATGAACTCAAAGCGAGGAGAATGACGCCATCTCTCCCATGACTGCCATTCTGGAGCCACCTCTGCTTCCAGATAGTCCTGCACGGACAGCGGACCAAGAGGAAGGCCGAAATGCTTAGCAAAGGTGTCGGGGGTCCAACGGACAAGCTTACCATGGAACACCCCATAAATCGCATTCTGCTCAGTGATAAGCTCATATTTCTACTCACTTATCGCATTGTTTCTTATATCTTTTATGCTTTTTAGTTAGTTTTCTTGAATAAATTGAGCATGAGTATATTTTTGGAGGGTATTAAGCTTGTCATGGTAAGATTTTGCAGGTTTTAGGCCAAATCCAATGGAAACCCGTACCGAAAGCAGCAGATGTTCAAGGAAACAGTCACGACTTCTTCCACACATAGAATTAGAGCTAATGGATAATGGCAATAGAAAGATATTTGAATTAGCTTTCCAATTCAACTGGAATCGGGTCAATCGTAGTTTGGGAGCAAAAGTTATGGCCAAAACCGTGAGACTGCGCAGAAGGGTCAAAAGGTGCGAAAATGGTCTCTTTTTCGACCGACACAGAAGCCGCGTCGACCGAGATGGAATTTTTTGGCGAAATTTTGGGATTTTTCACATATTTTGGGCAATAATTGCTTGGGATTCAAGTTACACATCAATTTGGAAGCATTGAAAACCCAAAAAGGGAAGTTTCAACCAAGAAAATTATTCCTTTTGAAGTTTTGTGCAAAGAAGGAAAACATTAAATACCATCAACTCAAGAAGGAAATGCCCAATTTCAGCAATTCCTACCATTCAAGAGCTTTACCCTACTCATATATAAACTCATGTCTAGTTCATTGTTTATTCATTCCAGTCCAACTTTAAATTTCAGTTCATAGTTTAGTTTTCTTTAGTTTTTAGGGCTGGAATCAAAACCTTTAATTTATTGTACCTTTATTTTTCTGCACCTTTATTTTAATGCAATCTTTAGTTTTTGTTTCAATGTTTATTTTTAATATGCTAGGCTAGATTCTTTATCAGATTCTAGGGTTTCTAGGGTTAATTGAAGGGTTTCTCCATTTGTGATTCATGTTTTGTTTTAAATCTATTCTCATTGAAGGATCGAGAGATGAAGATTGAGGTAGGTTACAGTTATTAATCTAAGGACCGAGAGGTGAAGGTTAGTAATAGGAAGTTTGGGTTTAATACTTTTGATTTTCTGTCCGACCAAGAAGAATTCAATTATAGGATTAATCTAATTTTTATTGAGATTGATTAAGTTGTGTTTTTGAGACCGAGATGAGATAATCACTAGTTAATAATCTAGGTTTTGACTGCCCGACTAAGGAGTTGATTCCACTTTACCAGATTTTCCACCAAAAGTATCTTTTATGGGTTTGAATTATTTGTTTCTTGCATGTTGACCAGATTGGTAGATTTTCCTAGGATCTGTACTTTATTTTATTTGAATTTCTTTCAAAAGTGTTTTCATAAAACCAAAACCCCTTAAATTTGGATTTGCCTAAACAAAAGATTGAAAAACTACATTCAGTACATGATTTACTTTCGTTGTACTATCTCTGTGGGTTCGACATACCTTCGGGTTATCTATAAATTTATTTGCCCTGTGCTATAATCTGTGTGCAGATTTTGCATCGATCACTCAGCCCGACAATCACTAAGGAAATCCCTGAGAATCTCCTCCTGGAAACGATGAGGGGTAGCACATGCATACTGTGAGAGACCTCCCCACTGCAATGCGGCCATGACTTTCACGGGCACATCATAATCATCCACATCGTATCCATCCAGACCAGGCTCATCAAGAATCAGGTTGCGCCTGATCTCTAAGATTTTTGGTGGAGAATCCATTAGTGGAGAAGGAAGTTTGCTTTTGAAAAAGTTGCAATTATGGGTTAGGAAAGAAGGGAAGTTGTGATGTTTGGATAATATTGAACAAGAGTATTTATAGAGAAATTATGATGGGAAGACCAACAAAATCTGTCTGAAGATCACAATGATTCGTCTCTCGGAATACAAACCATCGCGAGTAAAGAAATCAACGTGTATGCATGGGGAGTCAAATCATTTCAACAGTAACAAGTAATGGTCAGTGCGAGGCTCGAGGATCTCATCATCATTATTATTTTTTTAAGCAGAGTCACAACAGAGACTCAGCAGAGCCTTGGAAGATGCTGACGAATCGTGTGGAAGGTTAGCACACTCTTTTGTGAATATGGGTGCTGAGGCTCATTATTATCTGTTCGCATCCTTGGACAGCTGCTAGATCAGAAGCATTAGCATATCCAGAATCAAGGCGGGATGACTCTAAATTCAAACTTGATGGGACCCGATAAGGTGCATTTAATGTACGCAAACGGCGGCATTGTTGGGAAATTATTCCTAAAATCTCCCTTAGGATGTATTTGTAAAAGGTTTTGGTGAATCAAACCTTAGTCTCGATCATTTGCTGAACTCTAAATAGTCTAGCATACTCTGTAAAGTCCTGTATAGGTTTTATATTGAGTTGTAATAGACTAGTATGCTAGAAGAAGTCCTAGTAGTCATGGAGAAGATGATGTTTGCTAAAAGACATCGAAAAACAGAATGCTAAGATATTAGCATTCATCAATAACCAGCAAACTGCTAGAAAAATGAGCAAACAAAGGATAAAAGAGTCATGCATCAACAAGAGTCTTCAGCTGCTAAACAAAGGATCCTAGTAGAGCAATACACAGGATGCTGAAGTCTCACTGCGGTTCTGACAAAAAGCTCACACAAAGGACGAGACCTTCCCGAAGTAGTTAGGAAAGTACAAGTCAAAGACAAAAGCGACTGTCACAAACCAAACACTCTCGGATCAAAGAGCCGTTAAGTCTAACGGATATGGAGATTCAAAGTTTGAATCTCCATCTATAAAAGACAGGTCCGAAAGTGGAGACAACTACTGCTTCTATCACTACCGACATTCGCAAACTACACAAGTGTGAGATTCCTTTGACAAAGCGAACAAGTGAAAAGTAGTCAGTTGAGAGCTCGTGATAAAAAGCGCATTCAAAGCTTTCAACAACCTAGAGTGCCTTCTCATTGAATATCTGACACTCATCCTTGAAGATTCTTGAACTTCCTTTAAGAATCTTCAATCATTGGGATAACTTC
>JAPKLW010000504.1:54733-90330 GCA_026898455.1 Plectranthus barbatus
TCTGTACACTTGCAGCTGTAGCGCGTTGCGAAACGCGCTATCAAGTTACTGTAAAGAGAATTCGATCTGACAATGGAACAAAATTCTGTAATGGAGTGCTGATGGATTTCTGTGCTGAAGCTGGAATATCACACTAAAGATCTACAGCAAGGACTCCTCAACAGAATGGTTTAGTAGAAAGGAGGAATCGGACGCTGAAGGAAGCCGTTTGCTCAATGTTAGCAGATTCCAAACTTCCTGCTAAGTACTGGGGGGAAGCAGTCATGACGGCCTGTTACACACAGAATAGGAGTGCTATCACGAGCAGATTCAACAAGACTCCTTACGAAGTGTACAACGGTCTGCGCAGAGAAAACAAAGGAAAAGAGGATAGCAATCATGAGACTAATGATGTCAATGATCAAACATTCTTAAATTCTTTCGAGAATATGCGTATTGATCCGACTAAGTCTATGAATGACTGCAATCCAAATCAGATGCACACAGCAGGGGACCAAACTGCTGACCAGGCCAGTGATGCTAATGATCATGCTGAGGCCACTTCCACAATACATCTAAATGAAAATTTAGACGTCGAAGGAATTCTTGATGATCAAGGTGACGTGGAGGCTGCTGAAGATCTTAGCAAAGGAGTTGCTGAGATTCCAATCGAAGAAGAATCGGTTGCTGAAATCCCAGTAGATGCTGCACCTATCAATGTCATTCCTGACGTTGAAGTCCCTGTAGCAGACGTAGAAGATGAAACTAACGATGTCCCAGTTGCTGAGCACCGGGAGAATGAAGATAATGAGGAAGAGAATGTTCTTGATGAAATCCACCAAGGAGGAGCACTGGTTGCTGAAATTCCAGCACGTATCAGACCTACATGGGTACGTGCGCATCCTTTAGACGGTGTTCTTGGAAACGTAAATGAGCCTATCTTAACCAGACAAGGAAACGGCAATGCTATGCTAGCATGCTACATCTCTAGTGAAGAACCCAAGAAAGTTGAAGAGGCTCTGCTAGATCCAGATTGGGTGAACGCAATGCAAGAGGAACTTGCAAAAATTCACGCGTAACAATGTGTGGGAGCTAGTAGATAGACCAGAACACCAGAGTGTTATAGGAACTAAGTGGGTATTCAAAAACAAGAAGGATGAATCAGGCTTTGTGGTCAGGAACAAGGCACGTCTTGTGGCCAAAGGATATAGACAATGTGAAGGCATAGATTATGATGAAACCTTCGCCCCAGTAGCAAGACTAGAGGCAATCCGTCTATTCCTGGCATATGCTACGTACCATGAGTTTGATGTGATGCAGATGGACGTAAAGAGCACCTTCCTTAATGGCGAGCTCAAGGAGGAAGTCTATGTCGAGCAACCTCCGGGATTTGAGCAAGGCATCAAGTATATAGGCTTAAAAAGGCATTGTATGGTCTAAAGCAAGCACCAAGAGCCTGGTATGGAACTTTATCTAAGTTTCTGTTGGATAATGGATTTCAGAAAGGGAGGATAGATCAAACTCTCTTTCGCATTAAAGATGGAGACAACATCTTGCTAGTTCAAATATATGTTGATGATATAATCTTTGGATCAAAGAATCAAGATCTATGTGATAGGTTCGCTGATCTCATGACTGGCCATTTTCAAATGAGCATGATGGGAAAAATGTCTTATTTCCTTGGATTGCAAGTTCAACAATCCAGAGAGGGAATTTTCATCCATCAGAAGAAGTATGCTCGTGACCTAATTGCTAAGTATTTTCCTGAGAAGACCAAGAGTCTGTGCATACCTATCAGCACAACATGCATTGCTGCTCTTGAGAAAGAAGGAGATGATGTGAATCCTACTCTTTACAGAGGAATAATAGGTTCACTGCTATATCTCACCGCTAGCAGACCTGATATCTCATATGCCGTTGGTCTATGTGCTAGGTATCAAGCCAAACCTAAGAAGGCTCACTTTGATACTGCTAAGAGGATTGTTCGCTATTTGAAGTGCACAGAAGGTCTAGGAATTTGGTATCCTAGAGAAGATAGTCTTGCTCTGAGTGGATACTCGGATTCTGATTTTGGAGGATGCAAGATAGATAGGAAAAGCACGAGCGGCACGTGTCAATTTCTGGGACACAAACTCATTAGCTGGTTCAGCAAAAAGCAGCACTCTGTTGCTACCTCCACCACTGAAGCAGAATATGTGGCTGCTGCTAGCTGCTGTTCGCAAATTATCTGGATAAGGCAACAATTGCAAGATTATGGGATCTCTCCCGAATGTGTGCCTATCTACTGCGACAACAACAGTGCCATGTGCATCACAAAGAATCCTGTCCATCACTCTCGGACCAAGCATATCGATATCCATCATCACTTCATACGAGATCATCAGGAGAACAAAGATATCGATGTTCGCTATATATGCCCCGAAGATCAGATAGCGGATATATTCACAAAACCTCTTCCAGAAATCAGATTTAAAGAATTATGCTTAAAGCTAGGATTGATGGAATTAGAGGAAGATGTGGATGACTGAGTCCTAGCTCTCATTCTTTCTATCAGGATTTCTTGAAGTTTATTTGATGAATAATTAAATTCTGGATGTTATCTTTCGGTTTGCTGAAGATATCATGAATTTGCTAAATTATGAGATGCTGAGCCTCGAACACTAGAAGTAAACTGGGATGCTGAAACGCGTCATGATTAAATTCGATTAATTCTTATTTAGCAGACAGCGGTTTTGCTATTCGATTAATTCTTATTTAGCAAAAAGGTCCACAAGAAGATACTCAGCAAATAAAACGAAGTTAGCATATTCATTCAAAGGACTCCACAACATTACAAGAGGGAGAGTCAGATACAACCAATTCTTACATCGACATCTGCTACAAAAGTCTAACAATATTTCTTTCCGTCAACATCAACAACAAAAGGAGGGGAGTCCAGAGCATCCATCAACACGAGTTCGGAAAGTGAGACCTCAAGGGATAAAAGTCAAAACCCATCACAGGGATGCCTTCAGAGACTATGTGAGGGAACTTCTGCTCAAGTAACCAACTCAACTGCATGGCAGTTGGCAGAGGAAACTGAGGAAAGTGGTCGATGCAGTCCTTCACCCCATCAAAGAAGAACCCCGCCCAGTCGACGTTCTTCATCTCTGCATCAATGGCCATCATAGCCCTCCAGATCCTAGGAGTGAACACATAATTCTCAGCAGCAACTCCAAACGTCAAGTTACTGACGAGGTCAAAGATAACTCTATACTCCTCCTTCAATTCCAGACATGATGGAGTTGGCGAAAAGTCATAGATATCCGACTGCCTCCATTTGTCCCAGAAGCCAAACTCTGGAGTAGTCATATGATGATTGACGTCCATAATGCGAATTGGACCTCTTGGGAGACCAAACTTCTGAGAGAAGAGAGTTGGAGTCCAGCAAACCAACTGGTTCTCAAAAGAGCCCCAGATAGCATCGTCAGTGGCTTTGCATGAAAAGATGAAGCTCTGAAGGGCTCGTTTCTGATAACGTGCAGGAATAGTCATCAGAAACTGGTCTAGTCGACTCTCACGAAGAGCCCCCATTACATGGTTTACAACTCGATAGTTGTCATCGTACTAGTAGAACAACCCTGATTCATGGAGAATCTGGTTACGAGTGACGGTTAAGTCACTTGGAGCGATAGTAATTTGATGCATCATGGTGGAACGAGGAAAGAAGAAAATGCTATGCAAAATGTTATGAAGGAGATGGTGTTCAAGAAAACAAGTGGGATGTTATTTATAACAAGAGTGTGGCTCTCTCCATAGAGGGAACATTCTCCCAAAAGTGTCGTGTCAACTCAATTCAGAGAGCGGAAGTCGAGGAGTCTCGACAAAGGGGGAAACGCCACCTGTCCAAATACATCTATTTCTAGCAAGTCGACCTACCTGAGTGATATGGAGACCTTTTCCACGAATGCTTGAAAAGACACCAAAGGACATCCCAAATCCACTGATTAAGACAGAAATCAGCCGTCTTAAATGAAAGCACTTGATGACCTTTTATGGAAAATTGTAGCTTACCTCAGAAGAAAGGTTGCTGGGTATGCCTGCTAAGTCAAGGTGTCTACTAAATCAGATCAGCAAACAAGGTTCGATCTACACTCAGATTGCTAGGACATTGAAGCAGGAGCCTATGCTACTTTAACCAAACGTCTCCAAGAACAGAACATTAAATGCGCGATAGTGGCGGAACATGTGAAATCCTAATCGTCAATAGCAATTAAAAGTGAATGAGATGCTACTCTTATTCTCTCTGGATTTCTTGGATTTCATGAAGAAATTGTTAAGTATTCTGGAGGTTGAATACATCTGTTGAAGAATGTTCGTCATTGCTAAGCAGAACATGGTTGCTGATACTTCAGCATACGTTAAATTGGAAGTCAAAAACCAAAGTGTGCAATATTACATACATCTCTTCATTTCATTTACTGAAATATGTCATTACAAAGGAGGATAAGATAATAGAAAAACAACAACATGCTGCCTATTTTAGGGAGAACGAGGCTTGAACGGGAAGAAGTCCGTGTCCAGAAGGTTCGATCGTCCTTCTGCTATCCGAGGAAAGCTCTGCTCCAGCAGCCAACTGAGCTGCATTCCATTCAGCAGAGGCACAGAAGGGTAATATTGGACACAATCTCGAACACTGTCGAAGATATACTTTGCCCAATCGACCTCGACCTCATCATCAATGGCCATCATGATCTGCCATGTTTCCTTTGCGAAGGAAGTGTCATCAAGGCCTTCTCCCATCAACATGTTGTGAGCAACGCGAAAGAGCACCCAGTATGTAGATCGTATGCTGAAACAGAAAGGGAAAATTCTGTCCGAGGCGATCGTCTCCACTTCTGCCACGATGACCATTCTGGGGCTATTTCCATCACGTGATAGCTTAACACTGACCCAGGACCTCTGGGAAGGCCGAATCGAGAAGAAAAGAAGTCTGGTGACCAACAGACTAGCTTGCCGCGGAAGGAACCATAGATGTCTCCTTCCTCCACAGAACAGTCCGCGATAAACTCACAAAGAATGTCACCTTGAAAAGATCGTGGTGTGGCCGTGACGAATTGGGTGAACCCACTTCGGTTGAGTTTTGACATCACCGTCTCCGCCACAATGTAATCGTTGTCATATAGGGAATACAATCCCGACTCATGAAGAATCTGGTTCCGGCGCAATTCCAAAGACTGACCTGGTGAATCCATTCTACTGAAGATTTTTTTTGGTACAAATAAGGGACAGTTCAGAAAAGGGCATTTGTGGTGATAAGAATCCTCACAAAGAAGACTATTTATAAAGGGAAAAGTCATAACTATTTACTTATGACAAGTTAACGTCGTAATGTGAAATGACGAGGGTTCATTTCTGGTTACGACGATGAATACACATGGTTACGATGAATGGACAGATGCCACGTCAGAACGGTCAAGTTTTTTTAAAAAGTAACCGAAGCATGAAGGGACGCATGCATTGAAGACCGTCGCTTCATCTGACTAGAGTCCCCCAACCGTTAGATCTCGTATCGAAGTATAGCAGTCTACTAGATATTTGCAAACGTGGTTTCTACCACATATTCAGCAGAGTAAATAGCTCTGCTCACAAATTCATATGCTAAGACCTTAGCAGAGGTCCACTCAGCAGAGTGAATGTGGATTTCATTACGAGGGTTGTTTGTTACAAAGTTATTGTCAAGCAGGCAGCTGATTTCAAGTTAGCATACACAAGCTTGCTCGGAATGAAATAGATATCATTTTATATATATGGATTTTCAAAATTATATACATGGAAATGAGGTACAATCACATCAGAATGGTGGCAACAACATAAATGGATAAAAATCTACCCCCGAAGGTTCGAGGGACCTAGAGTGAGATCCTGAAATCTCCGCTCTAGCAGCCAACTCAGTGGCATCCCGTAGGGGAGATGAAGACATGGGAACTGCTGGACACTTCGCCGTACCCTCTGAAAGACGAAGGCCGCCCAGTCGACCTCCGCCTGATCGTCAATCGCCATCATAGCCTTCCAGAAATGCTGAGGGATTTCTCCGACGATCATGCCACTGACGACCTCAAAAAGGACCTTGTACCGGGTTTGAAGATGATATGCTGAGGGAGTTGGAGAGAAATCGTACTCAGGAGACGCCCTCCACCTCATCCAAGACGTCCACTCAGGGGCTATCTCATCACTGCGATATCCCAAGACGGGAATAGGACCCCTTGGCAGGCCAAACTTCGACGCAAAAGTATCAGCCGTCCACCTTACTAATTGGTTTTTGAAGACTCCGACAATGGAATCTCCAACAGGTTCGCTTGATCGAATGAAATGCTGAAGGTGTTCCCTGTGGAACGAATGGGGAGTGAGAGACATAAATCTGCCCACTCCACTGGCATGGAGAGTTGACATGGTAATCTCTGCCACATGATACTCTGAATCATATTCTTCATATAACCCAGAATCACGAAGGATTCGGTGTCGCAGAACGAAGAGTGTATGGGCTGGTGCTGGTTCCATATTTTCTTTGGAGAGAAGTTTTTTTTGTTGAGAAAAAGAGAAGAGAAGGTAAAGATTGCAAGAAGGCATATCAAGTTCTCTCCAGATTGTGCTATTTATATAGCTATTTTCGATTACTGCTGATCTCGGAATTCGAACGGTCTCTGAAAGTAGAGGTCAAATCGGAAATGATTCCGGTCATGCATGAAATGAATTGGAGGGAGGTGAATTTTATATGTTGAAGTATGGGGATGTTTTGATCTACGTGGTAGTTTCTGCTCAATCCTATTAAGTTTGGCTGCTGAAAATTTCAATCAGACTCGGGAAATTGCGTTTCATGAAGGGGCGCATTTAATGTGCTCATACGGCGGCGACGAATCAGCTCATGCCACGTCACCTACACTCGAGTGCTGAAGACGTGCGTACCCGCACAATCTGACTTCCTACCCCAGCCATTGATTGAAATTAAACGTAAGCAATCCTCACCGTCAATTTCTTCTCATATTCCGAAATCTTCTATACACTAGTTCCATTTCAAATCTTCATAACTTTTTTGAAACCCTTCGCCTCTTCCCTCATCCTTACAAAACCTCTCAAAATCTCTCAGCCTCCTAAAATTCCCAACCATGGCTTCAAATCAAAATTCTCCAACCTCTCCAAACCAAGAGTCAAACAGTTCTCTGAACACAGAATCACCGCCATCAGAACACTCAGAAACACTCTGATTTCCACAACCCACATTTATCTATCCATCCACTGCGAGTTCACCTCTGCATGTGCGACATGCACCCGGTTTTACTGGGATTGAGAAGAAGGAAGATATTGATGAGTCCATTCCCTACGGCACACTAGTGACTATGGCCAGACGGAAGAAATTATCCAATCACTCGGCAGAGCAGAGACGAGTGGCACAGATCATGAAAGATAGAATCCTGTACATGCCCCTCGCCATCAAGCACTTTCCCAGATGGATCCTGGATATTCTTGATTCCGAGTTACTGGTAAAGTACCTCTCTGCTGAACCTGATCAATTTCATCCGCATATGGTTTCTGAATTCTATGCTAGGGCTGTCATGAGTGATGATCATAAGTCATTTAAAACATGTGTGTATGGGAACATTGTAGAAGTAAATGCTGAATTGTTAGCTAGGGCTTTTGGACTTAGAAATTATGGGGCCAAGATTTCTCAATACAAGGTGAATGATGTTGCTGAAATGGAAAGGTGTTGGAATCTTTGGAAAAAGTCAGGAGAGAAAGGGCAAGCACGTACGTTTAAGGTTGCCACTCCAATCAACACTCTGTTAGAGGAGTCCAAACTTCTAGCGGAGATAGTGATAAAGATGCTCCAGTGCGATGCTGGTTCTTACTCGGAGCTATCAGTTAAGAAATATGCCGTGATGATGGCATTGACAGACAACATTAAGGGCAATTGGGCTGATTTCATATTCGAGCGGTGGGCAGAGCATGCCAAGAAGAATGTACATATGGAGATAGATGGAACATTCTCATCGAATGTGAACTTTGGGTTAAAGATTAGTAAATTCTTGGAGTTGTTGTTCACTAACACAGGAGTAGATCGTGGTGTAGCACCTATTTCCACGGACTACATTCCAGTAACCAGAAAAGAGCCTAAGCCGGTCAATGCTAGAAATCCTCGAAAGCTGAAAGGGAAATCCAATATGGACACGGATAAACCAACCTCTCTTGAGGAACCTGATGAAGCGAGTCAAGCAGTTCAGATCCTCCAACCCTCCATTCCAATGATAGAAGACGAAATAGCATTGTTGAGAACAAATGCTGAAACAGAACACTGTTTTAAAAATCTTGAATATATCGAGAAGTTAGGAAGTCTTCCTGTGGAGCAGATTAATGAAATCATGACTGAAAAAGAGGCCGAACAACTTCCTTTAGTTCTTGGGGCAATGGCCTTACCCATTCCGTCAAACAAGAGGTCAAGTATCACTTCCCCTGAGAAGCAAGCAAGGAAGAAGACAAGAAGGAAATTGGTCCTAGCATTGGATAAGGAGGAATCCGAGGTTCCTGAGAAAGAAAAGAATTCTGCTGAAGATAGGGCAGAAAAGGAGCGTTTGAAAGAAATCAAAGCTACTAAGAAAAAGAGAAAAGCTCAGCGAAAGGAGTTTGAGAAGAAACAGTTTTCAAGAAGTTGAGACAACAAATGATATTTGATGCTCGTGATCAGGAATTTGAGAAAGTGAAACGAGCACATGAAGAACATGTGAGTAGAAAGAAATCTAGAAAATTGTCAAAAGATTCTGCTGAAAAAGTGAACGTTGCTGAAAAGCCTACAGAAGCGGCTAGCAGAGCAGAAGCGGCTAGCAGAGCAGATGAGGCTAGCAGAGCGGTAGAGACTAGCAGATCCGAAAAGGCTAGTCGAATGGATGAAATGTCAGCAGAACAAATGGAACAATCAAAGGCCGCAGAGGATTCTGCAGATGGAGATACCATCCCAGCAGAAGATAAGGAAACTACAGAACCCTCAGCAGATTTAACGTTGAAAGATGCAAATGAAGATCCTGCTGCTGATCTTCATCGATTAGCAGAGGAGGCTGCGAAGAAAGGAAAGATGACAGCTCAATCAGACGAGGAACCCACTCTCAATCCTTCATCCGATAAGATAAGAGTTGGAGGAGATCCTGAAAGTTTCATTCCATCATATAGCAAAACAGACGGAGCAGGAGCAAGTGGAGCTTGAAGTGCTGACGAACAAGTGCAGAGCGCTCCAGCAGATCATCCGGGGGAAACACATTTGGCTGATCCATTTGCTACAGCCCTCTCAAGTGATAATCCGTTAGAGGAGCAACCAAGTGCTGAGACACTCCAACAATCATCACTCTTCGAAAAGAATGATTCTCTCCTCATTGAACCTGAATCATCCTGCATCTCTGAATCTGATTCTGATGGAGAATCTGCGGAAATATACAATGCAAAATTCTTGAGAAAAGAATCTTCTGGATCAGATGCTCTTCTTCGAGTGCCTCTCAATGGATTACCAGGCCTTCGCTATCGACTTCGAAGAATTGGCCAATGGTGTGCAAAGGTCTATCCTGAAGAATTGCCCAATTCTGACCTAACACCTATGGCTGAGGAAATAGAGTTGTTTGTACAATCCGAAACAGAAAGAGCCATTGCAGATTTATTCCACAGTGAGTTGGACGAATCAACTACAGAAGGACGCTTGTTAGCAGAAGAGTTTTGCCGATGGAAGAAGTGTGATTACATTATGCATCAACTCTATTTTGAAGAAAAAGCATTGGTTTTTGCAGCCAAGGGATTAAACTTCTGGAGGCGTGAGGAACGTTGGTGCTTCGATTGGATTGATCAAGTTCCGGGAATGAAACAGTTCTCAGATAAGCAAGTGATGTGCAGACTTCAAGCCATCAGAGAACACCGTTCTCTCACAAAGACTGCTGGTCTACCCAAATCCACCTTCGTACCTGATGGATTCTCTAATGCCAGAGTTGAATTGTCCAAGCGTCAGGCCAAAGCTGTTGTTGCTTACAAGAAACGTCAGATGGAATATGAAATTCAACAAGCAGAGATACTCAAGGCTCGAATAGCGGCACAGGCCACTGAGTGTGCTGCTCTGGAATTTGATTACAAAAATATGCAGTTGGCCAAATTCCTGAACATTGATATTCAGGAAATAATTCAGGAAGCTTAGGAAGCCGAGGCCCGAATTGCCCAAGAGACCGCCCAAATTCTGGAGGCCGCTCGTCGAATAGTACATGAGAAAGCCTGTTATCAAGCACATGTTGATACGATTGCTATTCAAGTACAGCAATCACCTATTCCAACAAGTCGAGAACTCATCACGCCTACTTCCTTCAATGCCACTCCAATAAACTCTCTACAGATACCCTTTCCAATGAATGCCGATATGACCGTCGCCTTTAACTCTTATTTGCAAGTAGCCATTGATGGAAGAGTAGCAGAAGCAACCACTCACTTGAGACGAGAAATTGATGAAGTACGGGGAGATGTATCTCATGTACGATCAGAGGTCGTTGAAACCAAGTTGGCCGTCTCCGAGAATAAGACAAGCCTGGAGGTCGCTCAAAAGGATTTAGCCGAAACCAAGACGACCATAACCAAAACTGTGGTGGCTTATGGTATCAACTTTTTGGCTGCAATCAAAGAGGGGGAAGAAAGAAGAAAGGCTGACCAGGAGAGAAGAAGAAAAGAAAATGAGGAGTTAGCCGCAAGGAAAGAGGAGTTAAGGAGAAAAGAAGAAGAAGCGAAGGAGGAGTCAAGAAGGAAAGAGCAAGAAGCAAAATTAGAACTTCAAAGAAAGGAGCATGAACTTCAAATGCAGAAGATTGCAATGGAGCATGAGAAGCTGGCTAAACAACTGGAACGTGAGGCTGCTGAAAGAGAAACAGGAACCAATCTTCTTGAGAATTTCATGAAGTTCACCATGGAGAGACTTGCTGATATCCAGAAGGGCAACTCATCCATTCCAGCGGACAAGCAAGCAGACAAGCCAGCACCCGACTCATAGACGATAAGGTCAAATTTCTTTTACTTTCTGAATCTAATTTGTACTTGAAACGACTATATCATTTATAAAATTGGATCAGACTTAGACAAATTCTCTTTGTCCATCTCTGATTTTTATTGGTGTGCCCTAGTTGATTTACACTCCTGGTGTATTCAACAAATTTGCATGTGGATATGGAGATTATATTTTGATTGATGAATGCTTGCTGATTTTATGGGTGCTAGAATTCCTAGCATATTACCTTTGTGCAACATTCACTTATATTTAATCGAGAAATATTACCCAGCACTTGTTGAGGGGGAATTTGATTTCAATTATTTTTTTTGCTAGAACCTAGTTGGAAAAACTCTGTGTTAGATTGATAGAATAGCATAACTTTGTAAAACACAGACATTCTTCCACTTATGGTCAGCAAATGATAGTAGGCTTTGATCGCACCAAAAAGGGGGAAATTGTTGGGAAATTATTCCTAAAATCTCCCTTAGGATGTATTTGTAAAAGGTTTTGGTGAATCAAACCTTAGTAGTTGGTCGATCATTTGCTGAACTCTAAATAGTCTAGCATACTCAGTAAAGTCCTGTATAGGTTTTATATTGAGTTGTAATAGACTAGTATGCTAGAAGAAGTCCTAGTAGTCACGGAGAAGATGATGTTTGCTAAAAGACATCGAAAAACAGAATGCTAAGATATTAGCATTCATCAATAACCAGCAAACTGCTAGGAAAATGAGCAAACAAAGGATAAAAGAGTCATGCATCAACAAGAGTCTTCAGCTGCTAAACAAAGGATCCTAGCAGAGCAATACACAGGATGTTGAAGTCTCACTGCGGTTCTGACAAAAAGCTCACACAAAGGACGAGACCTTCCCGAAGTAGTTAGGAAAGTACAAGTCAAAGACAAAAGCGACTGTCACAAACCAAACACTCTCGGATCAAGGAGCCGTTGAGTCTAACGGATATGGAGATTCAAAGTTTGAATCTCCATCTATAACAGACAGGTCCGAAAGTGGAGACAACTACTGCTTCTATCACTACCGACATTCGCAAACTACACAAGTGTGAGATTCCTTTGACAAAGCGAACAAGTGAAAAGTAGTCAGTTGAGAGCTCGTGATAAAAAGCGCATTCAAAGCTTTCAACAACCTAGAGTGCCTTCTCATTGAATATCTGACACTCATCCTTGAAGATTCTTGAACTTCCTTTAAGAATCTTCAATCATTGGGATAACTTCCTTACTAGGAGTATCCAACAGTCATTCTTGAAAAAGATTGACTCTGACGGGCGTTAGCCGCATATTTATTGAGTTCAGGGGCAAACTATAAAAGCCTCAGTAGCGAAGGACAAGTTTTACGAAGGTGTGCCCTTGACTTGGCCGGAGCTGTGATCGAAAAAGTGCAAAGTATCAGAGGATAGCTGTGTTGTGGCCGGTTCGAAAGTTCGCCGCCTACTGCAAGTGTTGGCGAATCCTTGTACTGATTGTATACTTTTCTAGTGAAATTCTTAGCGTTTTGGCTAAGGAGTGGACGTAGATCTATTTGGATCGAACCACTATAAAATCCTGTGTTCATTTACTGTTTTATTATTTACTGCTTAAAGTTGATTTGAAACCTAGCAACAGAGTTGCTAGTGTATATCTGAAAACTAACTTAAAACATAACTTGAGCTAAGAAACATTTTGTAAACAACGATAAGTGTAAGTGACGAACATTTATTCCGCTGCATTTCGTGTTAAGTTGTATTCACGACGACTCTGATATTTGAGGACGAACAGGCATCAACTGAGGAGATGCTACGTCAGACGCGCTTGAGTGTTTCTCGGAGCATGGGAAGCTATATGGAAAGACGCGTTCATTCTGAACCGTTGATCTAAACCATCGCAGATCTTCCCTCAACCGTTAGATCTCACATTTAAAGTTTAACCCTATTTCGCTCTAATCACTGTTCACCTCTATTCATTATTCTCTCCTTCGAAATACAGAGCAAAATTCCCAAGATCTCAAAATTCTTCGAGATTACTCAAAGTTCTTTTCCGTAGACATGGCCTCCGACCCCAAATCCTCATCATCCCAGAAACCCACTTCCCATACACATCGTTCTAAAACCAGTGAACCCCCTCTCTTCAATTTTCCACCAAATTCTGAAGAACCCTTGCATGCGCGACATGCACCAGGTTTTACTGGCATTCTAAAGAAGGAAGATGTTGACGATTCAATACCATATAGTCAACTAGTTATGATGGCTCGGGAGAAAAAGCAGACTAGCCACACAAAGGAGCAAAGGCGTTTAGCTCAAATCATGAAGGATCGCATTCTGTATAAACGTCTTGCAGCTGAACATATCCCAGATTGGATAATAGATATCCTAAACAGTGAACTGGTAATTCAATACTTATCCGTTGAACCTATGCATTTTCATCCGCGTATGGTTTCTGAGTTCTATGCCAGAGCAGTCATGAATAAGGATGGAAAGTCTTTTAAAACCTGTGTTTATTGAACCATCATTGAAGTAAATGCTGTTGTTCTTGCTAAGACTTTTGGTCTTCGAAATAAGGGGGAACGTATATCTCAATACAGAGTATCAGATTATGATAAGATGGAAAGGCGTTGGAATTTGTGGAAAAAGTCTGAGAAAATGAAGGATACAAAAGGTCAACTAATTACATTCAGAGCTGCCACCCCCATTAACACTCTAAAGGATGAGTTTAAAACTCTTGCTGAATTGGTGATCAAGATGATCCAATGCGATGCTGGATCATATTCTGAGCTATCTGCTAAGAAATATGCAGTGATGATGGCTCTCACGGACAAAGTGAAGGGTAATTAGGCAGAGTTTTTGTTTGAACGATGGGCAGAGCACGCCAAGAAGAATGATCACGTGTCTGTAGATGGAACATTCTCATCGAATGTTAAGTTTGGATTGAAAATAAGCAAATTTTTGGAGTTAGTCTTGCATCCCAAGAAGATTGATCAAGGTGTGAAATTGCTTCCCACATATTTCATTCATGTAACAAGGAAGGAAGCCAACCCTCTTGACTTCAAGAAACCGAAGAAGTTGACTGGCAAGTCCAATGTTGATAAGGATAAGCCTACTTCAGATGAGAAAGTAGACGAACGCTCTTTAGGACAATAGGCGCTTCCGACAACATCACCTGTCACAGCTGAAGAAATAGCAGTACTGACTAAGAATGCTGAAACAGAGCAGTGCTTTCAGCAACTTGAGGTCATTGTAACCCTCGGTGATATGCTTACAGAAAAGATAGAGGAAATTATGGAGAAAAAGGCAGCAGAACAACCACCACTTGTGATTGGTCAATTAGCTGTTCCAATTTCATCTGAACCACAAACAGGGGTTGTGCCAACCAAAAAAAGGAGATCTACTCGTGAACGGCTATTCAAAACTGTTGAACTTCAGGAAATCAAAGAAGCCAAGAAGAAAGCAGCTGCTGATCAAGCTGCTGCTGCTGCTGAAAAAGAAGTTGACCCTCCCTTGTCCTCTAAAAGTTTTGAGGATCGTGTCAAAGGCATCTGTGAAACTAAAACGAAATGTGACGCTGCAAAGAAAGCACAAGAAACTAAAGAATACAGGAAGGAGATGGAAAGAATCATGTTCGAAGGAAGAGATCGGAATTTCGAACAGGTAAAGCAATCTCACGACGAGCGAAAGGCCCAGAAGAAGATTGCTAGTGCTACAACGAACGAAGAAGCTGCTGAAGAATTGAGCAGAGCAGCAAAGAAAGGCAAGAAAACAGTAGACTCTACTCAGAAAGGGAAAGAAGTGGAAATTCTTGTTGAAGTTGATAAAACTGCCGAAATTACACCTGAAGAAGACGACATGACTGATGCAGAACAAGATAAGATGATCCACTCTGGAGCCTTCGATGCTAAGGAACACTCCAAAGGCAAACATGTTCAGATTCGCGAACCAACCGATGAACCAAATCAAGGTGATAGTTTAGAGGAGGACGTACCACATAAAGCAACAGATGTTATACCTCCTAGGGATAAGGATGCAGGGTCGTCAGGAACCACAAAGGAGATCAAAGACACCAACATGTCAACTGAAGAACCTCCAGTTAAGGAAAATATTGTTGAGTCTGAAAAGAAACCATCCGCTGAAGGCATGGCTCATACACATGCTGAAGAATCTATTGTAGCTGAAATATTCATGGTGGACACTGCTGAAAAGGTCCATGTTGCTGAGGAGACAACCGCCGCTGCTGATAATGTGGAGCAAGCAGATGATACAATGGATCAAGAAGTCTCCTCTGTTGGATTTTTAAATGAGTCCACCTGCTCATCAGAATCTGATTCTGAGGGGGAATCTGTTGAATTTTTTAATGCCAAAACTCTCAGAAAATACCCCACCTTAAAGAATGAACAACTGAGGATCCCATTTCATGGATTACCTGGGAAACTCTTTTGCTCTAGAAGAGTAGCCCAATGGTGTGCATCTGTCTTACTTGAAGATAACGTGAATGCTGATCTCCGAGATTGGAGTGATGAGATCTTAGCATTTGTGGATCAAGAAGTCAATAGAGACATTATCGGGGTCTTTTATGTTGAAATTGATGAAGGAACAGAGGAAGGCAAGGCACTTGGAAAACAATTCAGGCAATGGAAAACGTATGATTACATCATGCATGAACTTTGCTTTGAAGAAAGGATGATTACCATTGCTAGCTAGGAAAGGCCTCAACTTTTGGTGTTCAGAAGAATTATGGGCAAACAAATGGATGGATTAGCCCTCTTGCACGAAATAGTATACCGATCAGCAGGTGATTGCAAGATTGAAAGCCATCCGTGCTCACAGAAAGTTTTCCGCATCCCACTCGGTGCCCCCATCGCAGTTTGCTCCAGATACGAAGTCTTTAGCACATATACAGTTAACCAAACGACAAAGGGCTGCAATGGATTCTTATCAGAAAAGAAAAGCTGCTTATGAGGAGAAGTTGCGAGTGTGAAGCCTAGAACTAGCCGCTATTGAACAGGCGAAGGAAGAAGAGATCAAGAGACAAGATTATCTCAAAATGGTTACTTTTCAGAAAGACTATACTCGAGCTGCTACCTCACTTCAAGCTTCTGAAGCTCAAGGTTCTGCTTCAAATCCCGATCAAGATGTAGTGGTTGACTCAATGGAAGTGGATACCAATGTGGTTACTGAAGAACCTGCGAACACAACCACATCGGAAACTACCACCCAAAGACTTGAAGTTGCTATTCGAGAATCTGCCATCATTACAGTGGAAGGAGGAGATGGTGAGATTACTACCACAGCAGACGGAAATGAAATGGTTATTTCCAACATTCCCATTGCTGCTGAACCAATACAAGTAAGTTTTCAATCTCTTGTTAACATACTCCAAAATGCACTACATCAACGCGACATTCAGCAAGCCAGATTTAATGAAGAAGTTCAAAAAGAGGTTGCTGGTGTACAAGGAGCAATCTCTGGAGTTAAAGCCTCTGTCTCTGAGGTTCAGCAAAAGGTCGGTGAAGTTACTAAAAAGATCACACATGTGGAGGAAATCGTCTCTACGGTGCAGACGAATGTGGTGACTCTCAGAGTAGACCTTGATTCACACAAGTCTTTCTCCGCTTCTGTTTTGGATGTGCTCAGAGAGGGGGAAGAAAGAAGGATTGCTGAGCAAGCAAGAGTGAAAGTAGAGGAAGCTGAGCTGTTGCGGAAAGAAAAAGAGTTTGAACGTACTATGATGGAACGAAGGATGAAGTTAGAAGCTCAATAGAGAGTAGAACAATAAGCGCGTATTGAACAGATGGAGAAACTCATGACCATGACAATGAAGAAGGTGGAATCTCTTGAGAAGCCAAAACCTCCACCGGACGCCCAGAACTAAGGTCATCCTCATCTGTCGCTCCTATTTTTTTCTAACCGTGATTCTGAACTGATTTCACTGGACTTGTATTTTCAAAATCATATATGAAATCATCAGAATCATGACAAAGTCTTACTGTCTAATTCTGATTTTCCGAGTGCGTACAATAGTTGAAACACTCTCTATGTATTCAACGAATCAGAATCTGGAAGATTGGCTAAAAATGTTTGGTGGATGATTTATTTGTAATTTTGCTAAGGGAAAATATTCCCCAACACATTTTGAGGGGGAATTTTATTTGGAATAGAAGATCTTTTGCTAAGGACTTAAAGCAAGTAAAGTTCTGAGATAGTTTGTCTATAAATTTCCTTGTAACTCAGAATTTTCGATTCTAAGTCTCAACAATCCTTAGTAAGCTTTGATCGCACCAAAAAGGGGGAAATTATTGAAAAAATATTCCTGGACTCTCCTTAGGATCACATTGTAAAAGGTTTTGTTGGATCAAACCTTAGTAGATGGTCGATCATTGCTGAATCTTAGCATAGCTTAGCAAACTCTTGTAATGTCCTGTATAGGGTAAATATTGAGTTATAATAGAGTAGGATACTCTCAGCAAACATCAGAGAATGCTAAAAAGAAAGGAAGCTAGTGATAGCAGAATGTTGAGGAGTCAGCATTTGCTAACACGTCACAGATTGCTAGGGGAGTTAGCAATCCGAAGTCAAAAGTAGCAGAAAAGTATCTGCTGCACAAACAAACATGAAGCCCAGCAGTATGCTAATAGATGTCCAGCAGTCCGTTCAAGAAAAGCTCAGCAAAGCAAATCTCAACGACTGTTGCACCATAATTCTGACTAACGCGCAAAGACTAGACCTGTCAGAACTAGGTCGGAAAAGCCTGTACGGAGACAAAAAAGTTGGTAGAAAGTTACATGCAATTAAGACAAAAGATCCGTTGTGTCTAAACGGAATTGCCGACTCGAGTTTCGAATCTTCAACTATAAAAGGCAAGTCAAAAGAAGATACAAAAAAGCTGCTCACTCTCTTACACAAAAAGATATTCAAAAGATTCCAAAAAGGCAAAAAGGCTCGAGAGCAGTTCTGTTGAAAGGCATAACACAGAGACATTGAAAAGCCTTTAACAACTTGAGTGTCTCATTGTACGTCTGACACTCATCTGAGAGATTCTTGAATTGATTCAAGAATCTTCAATCATTGGGATCGCTTTCTTTATAGAAAGTATCCAGCAGTCAATTTCTTGAGAAGGAATTGATTAGGACGGGCACTGAAGCCGCAAAAGACAGATAGTTCGGAAGGAACTTTAAACTCTTCCAAAGGTGGTAAAAGCGAGTTTTACGAAGGTGCGCCCTTGACTCAGCTGGATCCACACCTGAGAGGTTCGGAGTATCGGAAGATAGTCCTGAAGTAGCCAGACCAAACGTCGGCTGCCTGCTTTACAGGAAAGGCAACTCTTTGTACACTGTATACTTTCTTAGTGAAATTATTAGCGATTCGGCTAAGGAGTGGACGTAGATCATTTGATCGAACCACTATAAACCTTGTGTTCTCTTGCTGATTATTGTTTTATTTCTAGTGTGCAACTGAGATTTAAAACCTAGCAACGAAGCAGCTAGTGTATAATTGCAAGAAGAAACTTAAGTAAACTTGAACAAAACCCTCGTTGAGAATAACCTAAATACAAGTAAACGCTATATTATTCTGCTGCATTTCATGTTTGTATTTTATCATTACCACGACGACTCTGATCTTAGGGACATACAGGGACAACTCTAAATCGATTGCTCAGCAGAAATCTTGGCAAGCTAACATCCCTCAGTTGACTGCCCAACAAAGAATAAATTATATGTCTGCTAAGAAAAAGCCAACAATGTCCGAGTATGTAAACCAGCAGACCATTCCATCTACTAGGAAGGGTCATAAAAATCCTAACAAGGCTAAGCAATCTGCTGAGATTCCAAGGAAGCCAACATACACACCAAGTAGGAGGAACACTTACTTGAGGCCAGAGTCTAAAACAAAACATTTTCAAAAGACTGTGATGGCTCAACACACTACTACACATTTGCATTCAAAGTATTACTCCAATAGGAACGGAAAGGTAGTAAAATGTGATGAAAAACAAATTGTCAAAATCACGAAGTTCTGGATTCCCAAAGTAATGAACCAGAGAACTAATCCTACAGGACCCGTAATTGATTGAGTACCAAAATATAACTTCTTTGTTTTGCAAGAACAGGGTCCAGGAAGAAGAATCTCAAGAAAATTAAAAGAATGGATCTTAGACAATGGATGCTCAGGTCACATGACTGGAGATGAAGTGATCTTCATAGAACTTCAACAGATCAGAGGACCTTCAGTCTTGTTTGGTGACAACTCAAAAGCTAGAGTAATCGGAAGAGGATGCATCGAGCAGAATAGAATGCAAATAATCAATGTGGCCCTCGTCGACGGTATCAAGCATAATCTTCTGAGCATCAGCAAGTTAAGTGAAAATGGATATATTGTTTCTTTCTTTGATACAGGTTGTGAGACTGCTAATAGGACCACTGGAGAAGTAAATCTTAGAAGAATCATGAAAATGGACTCTATGTTGTGGTTTGGGAAAGTGGTTAACAAGCATCATGCTTCATAGTATTCAGCAAGGAAGTGACTAACTGACTATGGCACAAGAGGCTAACACATCTAAACTTTAAGATTATAAATTATATTGCCAAAAATGATATTGTTACAAGACTACCCAAAGAAACCTTAAAACAGGAAGGAATATGCAGAGCCTGTCAACAAGGAAAACATGCCAAAGCGTCCTTTAAATCCAATCCGGAAAAAGTCCACATCAAATAGGATCCTTTGAGCTGCTGCACATGGATTTTATTTTGCCTGGTGATTCCACCCATGTAGGTAATAAACAATATACCTTGGTTGTTATTGATGATTACTCCAGGTACACATGGGTTTGACTACTCAAAAGCAAGGATGAAGTGAAGATTGTTCTGCCGGAGCTGATACTTTGAGTTCAAAACAACAAAGAGCACACGGTGAAAAGTATAAGATGTGACAATGGTACAGAATTCTGTAATGGAGCATTAATGGACTTATGCGCTGACACCGGGATAGGACATGAAAGGTCCACTACAAGAACACCACAGCAGAACGGTCTGGCTGAAAGGAAAAATAGGACTCTCAAGGAAGTTGCATGAAAAATGCTTGTGGATACAAATTTGAGTCAAAGATATTGGGGAGAAGCTGCAATGAATGCCTGCTACACGCAGAATCGAAGTGGTTTGAATCTTCGCTTCAACAAAACTCCCTACGAAATATATCATGTTTGTAAGCCTTCCTTAGCTCATCTTCGTGCTTTTGGTTCACCATGTTATATCCATAATAATTGGAATTCGAAGTTAAGTATATTCTCTCCCAAAGCTGATGAAGGAGTGCTCCTCGGATATGGACATCCATCTCACATGGGATATAGAGTACTTAACAAGACAACCAAGCTTGTGGAAATAACATGCAATGTTATTTTTGATGAAGCTACTTTAGTGCACAGGACCATGAGAATTCAGAGAGATGAGATTCATGAAACCAATGATGACAATGAACCTTCGGGCTCGAATAATTCCAAAGTTAAACCGATTGATCTGACTAGGTTAATGAATGAGTCATCATCTTCACTGGAGATCTTGACTGATCGGTGAACAATCAAGATGGCCTATGATGCAAGTGGTAATGTTGTGGCCACCATAAATTCTCTCGAAGAACTCACATGTCAAGGGGGAACTCAAGATGAGGAAGTCAACCAGCAAGATGAAGAGGCTGCTAAGAATCCCCAAAATGGCGAGAGAATTACTGAAGACAACTCTGCTGGAGTCAACCGGAAACAGACTGCTGAATATAGGAGCTTTACACCATAAATTTCAAATTCAGCAGACGATACGCTACAAGACAAATCTTCAGCAGAAATTAACCCAACAAGTGTAGCCGACAAATTGAACAACCTACAACTTGTTGAAGTTCCAATTTCCAAAAGTCATATTGGAACGTCTAGTAGTCAAGCCATTCCAGTAGAAGAACTACAAAGACCAAAGTGGCTACTCAGAGATCATCCCACAGAAGCTATCTTAGGAGATCTTGCAGATCCAATCTGAACCAAACACAGTGCCATGTTAGCCTGCTTTGAAGAGGAGCCTACCAAAGTGGGAGACGCACTTAAATCAGCTGATTGGATCAATGCGATGCAGGAAGAACTGTCAGAATTCACAAAGAATCACGTGTGGGAACTCGTCGATCAACCAACACATCAGTCAATAATAGGTACCAAGTGGGTGTTCAAGAACAAGTGCAACGAAAATAGACTCGTCGTTCACAACAAAGCAAGACTCATTGCAAAAGGATATGCACAGTGCGAGGGAATAAATTTTTATGGAACGTTTGCTCTAATTGCTCGCTTGGAAGTAATCAGGTTATTCCTAGCATATGCCGCTCACTATGGATTTACTATCTTTCAGATGGACGTCAAAAGTGCATTCCTGAATGGTGAATTAAAGGAGGAAGTCTATGTGGAGCAACCTTCAGGATTTGAACGCGGAAACAAGGTGTACAAATTAAGGAAAGCTCTCTATGGTCTGAAACAAGCCCCAAGAGCATGGTATGAGACGTTATCACAGTTTCTACTAAATAACGGATTCAGGAAAGGGAAGATCGACAGAACTCTATTCTTAATCAAGGATGCTGAAGACATACTGCTCATTTAAATCTATGTGGATGACATCATATTTGGATCAAGAAATCTAACTCTATGCGAAAAGGTTGCTAGACTTATGCAGACTAACTTCCAGATGAGTATGATGGAAAAAATGTCATATTTCCTAGGTTTGCAAGTTTAGCAATCCAGCGATGGGATCTTCATCCACTAGAAGAAGTATACTAACGATCTCATCCGCAAATTTTGCCCAGAGAAGACGAAGACACTGTGGATTCCCATGAGCACAGCTTGTCAAATATTAATGGACGAAGAAGGCAAATCTTTGGACCCCACAACATATAGAGGTATTATTGGTTCTCTGTTATATCTAACGGCCAAGCAACCAGACATTTCGTATGCTGTAAGAGTATATTCTAGATTTCAAGTTGTTGGTCCCAGATCAGAGTCGTCGTGGTGAATAGCAAACAACCAACACACACGAATGCAGTATAAGATTAAAGATTATCTTGCACTTAAGTTCTTGTCAAAACGTTTTGCTCAATGTAGAAGTTAGGGTTTCTTACAGGTATATGCTCTAGCAACTATCCTTGCTAGGTTTCAAATCACAACACATAAACAGTAAGTAATAAAACACTAATAAACGCCCAAGATTTATAGTGGTTCGATCTAACAGATCTACGTCCACTCCTCAGTTGTATCGCTGAGAATTCACTAAAAAGATAATTAAAGTACAAGGAATCGCCGAACACTTGTAGCAGGTAGTGAACCTTCGACCTAGCCACTACAAAGCTATCCTCCGATGCTTCAATCTTCTAGTCAGGAGTTCCGGCCAAGTCAAGGGCGCACCTTCGTAAAACTTGTCCTTCGCTGTAATGGAGGTTTTATAGTTCTCTCCAAACTTGTCTAGTTTTGACAATAGCCCGTCTGAGTCAATCTCTTTTCAGAGATGTGACTGCTGTATGCTTCCTAGGAAGGAAGGTATCCCAATGATTGGATTCTTGAACTAAGTGGGCGACACTACAGTTGTTGAGAGCTTTGAATGCTTCAAGTCTCGTGCTCTCAACTGACTAATTTCTCACTTTTCGCTTTTTCAAAGGAATCTCACAGTAAATGCCTTTTCAGATGTGGTTGAGGTTCCTTAGTTGGTGAGTAATGGAAGCAGTAGTAGTCGTGGAGGTCGTCTCTCTGCTTGGATTTGTCTTTTATATGTGGAAATTAAAACTTTGAATCTCTATACCCGTTAGACACAACATCTTCTTCGTCCAAAAGGAGTTCTACTTTATCCGTCCTTTCTGGTGTCGTACAGTACTTTTCGACCTACTTCGGGAAAGCTTTTGTCATTTGCTTGTACTTTTGTCAGAACAGTAGTATTAGCAATCGTTGCTAGATATCTTCTTTGCTTAGCATTCTCGGAGAATGCTGGAACGATCTGCTAAGCCTTTTGATTGCTACGCTCTTCTAGCAATATGCTGACTCCTTCAACAGATGCGTATTTCAGCATTTAGGTCATGACTGCTGATTGCTATTACTTAGCAATCTGCTTGTATTCTTGCGAATGCTATCTCATTTAGCATTGTGCTACCTTTGCTTCTGACTGCTGAGTAAGACTCGTAGCAGTCTTTTCCTTGGCATATGATTGCTAACGCCTTAGCAATCAATCTTCTTTGCACTTGACCGCTAACATTTCTAGCAGTCATTCTCGTCTGCTGATTTCTCTAGCAGTTACAATCTGCTGAGAACTCTTCTAGCATCCTGAAGTTGCTTGAATTGATTTTCTTCGTTCCATTTGTTGAATCCTTCAGCAATCTTCTCAAGCACTACCTAATCTATTACAACTCAATATTTATCCTAAACAGGACATTACATAAGAGTTGCTAGACTATGCTAGAATTCAGCAATGATCGACCAATCTACTAAAGCTTTGATTCAACAAAACCTTTTACAATTTTGATCTAATTCGCGATAATTCCCAACACAAGCAAATCCAAAGAAATCGCACATGGAGTATGCACGAAGGATCATCAGATATTTAGAAGGAACAGAATCCTTAGGAAATTTGGTATCCGAGAGCAGATGATCTCACAGTCGTTGGATATTCAGACTCGAACTTCGGAGGATGTCGAATTGATCAAAAGAGTATGAGTGGGACATGCCAATTCCTTGGTCATAAGATGATAAGCGGGTTCAGTAAGAAGCAACACTCCCTAGCAACATCCACTACAGAAGCTGAATATGTGGCTGCTGCAAGTTGCTGTACACAGGTGCTATAGATCAAACAACAACTTCAAGACTATGAAGTCTTGCGTTCCTATATACTGCGACAACAATAGTGTGATGTGCATCACAAAGAATGCAGAACATCAATCTAGGACAAAGCTCATCGATATCCGACATCACTTCATGAGGGATCATGTTGAGAAAAAGGATATCTCAGTAGACTATATCAGGACAGAAGATCAGCTAGTAGACATTTTCACTAAACCTCTAGCAGAAGGAAGAAAGAGTCCCAACTCTCATTCTGTTCTTGGATTTCTTAGAATTCTCCAAGGTTACTTGGAATTCTTGAATTTATTGATTTATGGAATTACACTACAAGAAAAATGCTGATATACAACACTGAAAAGACAACGGTTTAGGCTTGAAACTGTTGTGGTAGACTGATTAAAGCATAAACCGTTGTCTATTACTATCTAAAAATGCATAAAGACAACGATTCATCGTTACCGTTGTCGTTTAAGTGTTGTGTTTTATAAAAAAGACAACAATATATTTTAGTGTTGTTATTTAGGTGGTGTTGTATATTTTATTTACAATTCTAAATTAATTAAGGGTGATTCTAAATGCAGCCACGTTTTTGCTAAACATAGCCACTTTAAAAAAATAAAAACTTAAATTATAATGTAAAATTACAATTTTAACCTGTAGCACAAAAATTAAAATTAAACTTGTAGCCCATACACCATACTTTCAAATTCGTAAAATAAAGATAATAACTCATCTTTTGTCTCTGAGTCTCCCCACTGCAACATTCACCACCATAACGACAAAAATGTGGAATACATGTTCATAACTAAGTTTTACAATCTCTCTAAAGGCAGGTTGTTTTCCATCTTTCTCAAGGATCTTTTGGGCCGAGGTATCTTCAATGGTGATTTATGGAGTTTTAAGCGCAAAATCGACAGCCTTGACCTTGTCACCCGATCGGTGAAGTCGTACGCTACTCAAATCATTGCCTCCGGAATCATAAAAGCTCATTCCTCTGCTGCTGATGATAAACAAGATGTCTTCTAAATATTTTCAACTACTTTTGCAAATTGACAAATTCTTGTTCGGATTCGACCCATGCTGTCCAAAACTCTCGCTGCCGGTTTCCGAATTCGCTGAGGTTTTCGACCTCGCGTTGAAGCTATGGACTGAGAGGGCAATGGCTGTGTCGCCACTGGTATGAAAAGTGATGCGGCTGATTAACTTAGTATTAGAGAAACGACTCAAGATTGGTTCATGAACTAGCAGCAGGGGTCATAGAGGATAAAAGATTGGTCAAGGATGATATTAATATTTCAGGGTGTTGGGAGTAATGCCCCCAGCAACGGGGAGACACGAAGACCTTCTATCTCGGTTCATGGCAGTGAGTAGACAATGATGTGAGTATTTCTGTTGGCTGCAGCACATGCAATACTTGCAGGCAGCGGTGCACAAGAGCCTGCAACTATTTCTGCCGGTGAGTTCAACTCCATGTTGTGCTGGATGGCGCATTTCTTAGCCGAAGGGAGGAGGGTTACGTATTGTTATGTGATGGAAATACGGGGGCTACACTTTGAGTTTTATTATTTTGATTTAAATTGAGATTATAAGAATAAAATTGTAATAATACATTGTAATTTAAATTCTTATTTATTGAAGTGGGTATATTTAGCAAAAATGCGGCTGCGTTTAGAATCATCCTTAATTAATCTAAAATCCTAAAACCTAATAAAATCCCCAAATTCAAATATTTTCCTCCCTTCTCATTCACCCTCACTCCTCGTCTAACTCTTTCACCCCCGCCGTCGTTGCCCGCCCGCCGTCCACACGCACGCCGCCTGTACCGCTGCTATCGCCCCTGTCCTGCTCCTTCACGCACGTCCGCCGTCCGTACGCACACCCTGCACCGCCGCCATCGCCTTTGTCCTGCTCCTTCACGCCATTTGTCCGCACGGCTACACCACCCACATTGCCTCTGTGGCCTGCACCGACTCTGCTACTGGATGAGTTTGCCACCACCACCACAACCGCTCACCCTCACCCCTGCACCGAAGCGGCAACTGGGACACCGCCAACACCGCCACTCGCCCTCACTCTGGTGCTTCCTTATTTGCAGCAATTATTTTATTTTTCAGTGGCCTAAAAGATCAATTACAATGCCAGCATCTATTTTATTTGATCCATTTGATTGGGTTTTTCATCCAACCCTCGGAAATGGGAAATGTTGTTGACTTTGTAGTTGGGATTTTTGGTGGGTATTTTCATTATATTACTTTCTTGATGTTGTGATTGTGCTAACATTGGGGTTTCGTTGAATTTGATGATACAGGAAATGCCTTTGCGCTGTTTATTTTATTGGCTCCAACTTTTCTTCATCTCTAGCAAACTTTCTTCGAACATTTCTTGCTATTGTGAAAAATTAATCCATAGTTTTCTTAGGCATGTGGTGTTATTTAATTTTCTTGATAGGATTACCTTCAAAAGGATTCTGAAGAAAAAATCTACAGAGCAGTTCCCTGGGGGTACCCTACGTTATGACTTTGCTCAACTGCTTGCTTTCTGCTTGGTCAGTAAAACCGCCTTCTACATGGGCTAATCCTATTTTATGCTTTTGTTTGATATTCAGTTGGTAGTAGTGATTATCTTTGGGAAAAAAAAATGCTAAATCATGAAAGTTGTGTTGTGATGAAATGGAATAGGTATGGCATGCCTTTCGTATCACCTAACAACCTGCTAGTGTCCACGATTAATGGGACTGGTGTTGTGATTGAGTCAGTCTATATGATGATCTTCATCATAGTTTCTCTAGAGAAGGAGAAAACCAAGATTCTGGGACTCTTCATTCTGTCTTTCTTTGGTGTGGTAGTTGTTGTTTCTCTCTTTGCTCTCCATGGCAATGCCAGGAAGCTTTTCTGTGGCATTGCTGCTACTGTCTTCTACATCATCATGTATGGCTCACCTTTGACGATCATCGTGAGTTCTCTCTCTCTCTCTAAACTTTTGGCATGGTGCATTATTTTAATTTATTAAATACATTACTAATATAATAAATGAAATACATTATTTCAGTTTATTAAATACATTACTTCTCTTATAATATACATTTTTCTCAAATGATGTATTTAAAGATACTAATTATTTTTGCATAAATGCATCTTTTTAATTGATTAAATACATAATTTACTGGATAAAGCCTAAATTCATCATTTACTCAAGAAAAATACATCATTTACTGAGTAAATATTGAATGCATCAAATGTTTTATGCCACATTTTCTCCTTTCTTGTCCCCCTATATGAATCTGTTGTAGATAATCCCCTTGATCAGCACCAGGAGCTCCGACCCAATGGTGTGGGGTGGGAATGCTGGGCATGAATCTTCGGGGCACACCACAATGTGGGCAACCGTATTCTTGTAGAGCAATCCCCACATGTTAAAGAGAGCTAAGGTAGGTAGAGATTTATGAAACTAAACTGAGGGCTTCATCATTATAAGCTTATTGTATATATGTGTGAATGAGATTAATTTCTGCAGGCGGAGTAGGAGGAGATTGTGAGAAACAGACCACCTGGACAAAAAGGGTTGATGCTCAAGGAAATAAGGAAGATGGATTATCTTAACAAGGCCTGTGTGTGTATGGGTAATATATGTACATGATGATGTATGAATTTATTGATAATGTGGGGCAGGTTATTGATGAAACACTGCGTGTACTAACATTCTCACTGATGGTGTTCAGAGAGGCAAAGAAAGATGTGAAAGTGTGTGGTACGTATGAAATTGAATTTCCAAAAAAATGTATATGGTGGGTTTGAAGTTTGAATTGGTTGCAGGGTACACCATTCCTCAAGGATGGAAAGTGCTGGTGTGGTTCAGGGGCGTTCACTACAAGTTTGATACATTTGATTATAGAAATAATGTGTTCACTACAAGTTTGATTATAGTTACGTAAGATATGTTAAAATGTAAAATTTATTACCTTGCATGAGTTATACGTTAATTAGTAATAGTTACAATAAATTTTTGATCATTTATTGATTATAGATTAATATTTATATATATTTTGTTGTTTTGTTTAATATTTACTCCATTAAAGACATTGATGTTGTGTGCAAGGAATGGGTCGAATATGTTCAAAATCATGTATGATGAACAAATGTTTATTTTTTATTTTAGGATATTAATTGATGTACAAATGTTTATTTTGTATTTTGATATATTTCTAATTTGGGAATTGAAGGATAAATATTTCTTTTGTACTCCCTCCGTCCCGCCTGATTAGTCTATATTTTCATTTTCGTCTGTCCCACCAGATTAGTCCACTTTTCTAAAATGGAAAAAAGTCTCCTCACATCAATAAAATATTAATTCCACTACACTCACAAACATTGGTTTCTGTGCCAAAATCAAACTGGACTAATCTAATGGGACAGAGGGAGTATATTTGATTTATTAATGGTTATTTGAGATTTGAATTTCATTAATCAATTATATTATTTTGTTTGCAAATTGATTATTAAAATAAAAAAACATACTTAAAATCGTTGTTATTTACAGTCAGGAAACTGTTGTCGTAGGTGTAAAAGCGTAGTAGTAGAGATATCGTAGGTGTAAAAGCGTAGTCGTAGAGATATGTACCACAACAGTTTAAAAAGCGTTGTCTTAGAGATATATACAACAACAGTTTTTTGAGATCTATGACAACGGTTAAAAATTGTTGTCGTATGTAACTACGACAACAGTTAATAATCGTTGTCTATTAGCTTAACTTTTTTACCCCTACGATAACACTGCCTACAACAACAGTCAAAAATATCCTACGACAACAATTTTAAATTGTTGTCTATCAGCTTTTTTGTAGTAGTGTTATTTGGATTTCTTGGAGATTATGCGGAATAAGAGTGTGCCCAAGCTCAGACTCTTAGAGGAATTTTAACAAATTCAACTCGATTGCTGAGTCCCAGCTCTCAGCAATCTTGACAATCAAACATAGAAAAATATTAGTTTCAGCAGACCAAGTCATGAGAATGCTGAGTCCTAGCTCTTAGCATATAAAGATGATTGCTGAATCAATAACTGCTGAATCAATTTTGGGAAATTGATTAGATAAGGGAACAAATATCGGGATACGCAACTGACGTATCAAGTAAAGATCATCTTTAATGACGAAGCGACAATTGATATTTGCTATCATTACCAAGATTTTGTTCAAGGCTCGATACAATTCAGTTAAGAAAATAGCGTCTCGAATGACCACGTTGCAAGTCATACCGAAATCGTTGGTTCCCAAGGCAGACGAAGTGATTGGTTGAACAAGTCTCTAGGGCGAATACATCTATTTAAAGGGAGGATAGTTACTTAGGGATTCATATCCAAAAACCTCTGAAACCTAAAACCGGCCATGCCTTTTATTCCCTTCATTCAAACCCTATTGCTCGAGAAAAACCAGAAATGTCTTCTACCATTTCACCAAAATGCCTTCAATATGGGATCGAGCAACGTGACTTGGAAATCTCCAAATTGAGAGGAAGAGTCGTAATCTTCACAGAGATCATATCTAAGAAGATTCTCTCAATTCTCAATTCACCTTGGATGATGAGCTTTCTCATATTAGAACCGAACGAAAATTGGAGATTCATTCTGTCAGGGCAATACAACTTTCTCGTTGGAGATATAGAAGCTTGCCAGGTGGGTCTGAAGATGGATATTCCTTTGTCACAAGGAATGGGAAAGTCCTCTTGGTGGAAAAAGACATCCAAAGGACCCATTCAATTTCTTTCCATCTCTTCTTCAAGGATTTCAAGCTGAAACCGTGGAGAAGAAGAGGATATCAAGGGAAGGCTTTTAGATGGAGTAGATGCAACACGAATCATCAACTTAGCATATGAAAAGCAAAGAAGGGCTTGCGAGTGGTGCTGGTTACACTCACCATAAAAAATGTATGGATGCTAGTATGACACTCAGAACTAGAAGATTTGAAGTATGCGGACAAAGGGCACTGACCTGAGCAGATGGTAAGATTCGCAAGTGTGAGACTTCCCTTCAAAGGCAGCCAAATTGTCCGCAGGCTGGAAGAAGAAGAGTTATCCACTAGGTAGAACGAAGAAGGCAAATTGCTTGTGGATATCTCTCAGCCAACAAGACATTGCTGCGCAAGTGGGGTGACTTGCAGCAATGAGCTCGGGGAAAAGACTAAGAAGGAGCAGATGTAGCAAAGACGTTATTTGGAGCAGTCTGAAGACAAATTGATCATTCAAAACTTATAACTTTATGCTTTGTGAAGTATAACTCTTGTAAATCATTGGTATCAATAAAATGCTCGTTTTGATGACAACACTCTGTTGTCTCAAACTTTATAATTGCCTAAATAAAAATGCTAGATCAATACACTCCTTGTGTACTTAGAATCTTATCTGCAGGTCTTATGATTTTCCTGGTAGAAGTTTGAAAATTATAAACGAAAATCAGAAGATAGGAATTTCTTAAAGGTCTCCCCAACCTATGTCGGAAGCAGAGTGCTTGATAGCTGAGAACGGAGAATTTCTCAAGCAAACTATTTTCTGTTAACTGCTGAGTCAAAGCTCATAGCAGATACCCGACACTTACTAAGTCATAGCTCTCAGTAAAGACTGTTGAACTTAAAACATTCTAGAAATCTAAAGAGTCTAGAAGTACTGCTGAATCCAAGTCTTCAGCAGATATCCGGTGAATGCTGAGTCCAAGCTCTCAGTAGGTTGATATGGATTGCTATTCAGCGATAGCAAACAACACCGTAAAAATGATTACTGAGTCCAAGCTCTCAGTAAAGAGACTCTCTGCTCCAACAAGGATAAAACCTTAAAAGAGTATGTTTTGTCTACTGAGTCCAAAATCTCAGCGGAACCCTGAAGACTGCTGAGTTCAAGCTCACAGAAGATATCTGTAGATAGCTAAGGATAAAATTTGGATATATTCTTGATGACTGCTGAGTCCAAGCTCTCCGCAGATTATCAATGTCTACGAAATAAGAAGACCTTAATGATTAGTTCGATTGCAGAGTCCAAGTTCTCAGCAAACAAATACAGAAGGTCTAAGGAATGCTAAGGTCACAACAGAATGAAAGAATCAAATGCTCAGTCCAAGCTCTCAGCAAACTATGTGATCTGCAATATTCAATGAAAGAGGGGTATATAAGATAATCGTACGCTGAGTCCAAGCTCTCAACATATGCCTTTCATATTGCTGGATATGCTACTCTCAGCGGATGCATTTCTGCATGTTGACCAGCAAACAAGGGAGAGATAATCATTTCAAATCTCTCGAAAGGAGGGATTATCTAATGACATAGAAGCTACAGAGTCCACATTAATTGAAAAAGTTACTCTAGCTCAGGGCGACGATGAATACACAGAAGACACGTCAGCCACACACAATTTTATGACTTCGTGGGATGTAAGGCGAACTGTCACCAACTTCCCAATCGCTTATTCTTCTAGATCAAAAGTAGAGATCTAACCGCGCGCTCACAAAAAAGCTGGTTACTTGGGATCGCATAAATGAAGTGTGGTTTGGAAATTATAAAGCCTAATACTCTCATTAATTCTGATTTTGAAATTTCTTCTATTGTACATCTTTTTGAGATTTTCAGAAGAAACATCCATGGCGGAACTTTCCAACCGTGCTAGTCCCCCTGCTAAATCATCCGGACGACCTATTGTATGCGGCGAACTTGAACAATTCCAAGCAATGTTTATAGGAATCCTCAAGACAGAGGCCATTGATGAGTCGATTCCCTAATATCGCATAGTTGTCATAAGTCATGGTAAGGCACCTCGTAAACTCACCTACGAACAGAAGAGGCAACTCAAGTCAAGAAGGATAAGATACTCTACGAACCGTTGTTCAGGAAGTACTACTGCAAAAATCTTATAGGCAAAATCGATCGCGAGAATCTGCTAAAGTATCTATTTGCAGAACCTCAGAAATTTTATCCACACATAGTTGCAGAATTCTTCGCTCGTGCAGTGGTTGATGAATGTGAAGAGTTTTTCACTACAAGTGTTTTGGGCACAAAAATTATTGTGAGCCCAGAAGTATTAGAGAAGAAGTATGGATTGTGAAGAGACGGAGATGATATAGCAAACTATAAAGTGAATGATGAAGCTGAGATGCAGAAAAGATGGCTAAGGTGGAAAACAATCACCTTCAAAGATCCTTGGAAGATTGGAGCACCCCCGAGGTCTCTTGAAGAACTAATGAAGAGCCTAGCTCATATTGTCATAAGGATGCTAGTAGGAGAGGTTGGTTAACTGTCACAACTCAGTACGAAGAAGTTTGCTGTTATGACGGGAATTGAAGATCAAGTCCGATGAAATTGGGCGAAGTTCATCTACACCAAATGGCTAGCGCATGTGTACAAGAACAAAAACATGAAGACGAATCATACATTCACTCAGGATGTGGGTTTTGGACTCAAGATCAGTCACTTTATAGAAGGAATCATACCAGAGGGTAAGCGTTGCCATGGTGAGGATTTAATTCAATCTGACTACATACCACCAACCAGGAAACAACAACTGCTGAAAAATTACAAGGAATCATAGATTTCGAAGGGAAAGAGCAATGTCAACCCCGATGATCCAGTCTCCTATGAAAAGGACCCCTACCAGGGACATGCTATCATGCCAACTGCTGTTCCACTTACTGAAGAAGAAGTTGAGGAAGAAAGGAGGAAAGCAGAACATAATGCCCTGTTTGAGGAATTTTAATGTCGGGTCGACATCACACAACTGGAAATCGTCAACCCCGGAGCCAACCATTGTGAAGAAGAGGTGCTCACAAAGAAGTCCTCAATAGAAGAGGCGAAAGCTAGCAGGTGATGAGGAGCAAGCCAAGAATAAGGGTAAACAAGATCAATTTCAAGGATCAACCGTGAAAATTACCATGACAGAGGTAGATACTTCTCTACCGATACCCGATGTCATTCAAGAGAGTGAGGCACATGCGATTGAGAAAAATCCTCCAAAGATGTAAAAAGAAGGCTAGAATTCTCTGATGAGGAGGAGTCGCGAAAGAAGAAGCGACAACAGAAAAATGCTCAAAAGGGTACACAAACAGAAGGAGTTTGCGAAGTTCAAGCTGCAAATGACTCTTGAACAAAGGGATGCTCAGTACGAGCAAGTCATGGCAAGCTACCGAGCACAATGCCAAGATTCAAACTGGTGAAAAAACTGATCGTATCACCAGAAGGGACGTCGAGAAAGCACAAACCGGAAAAGGGAAAACCAAGGTTAGGTTTACTGAAGAAAGGCTTGAAAATCCAGATGTTATGACAGATGCAAATTTTGAAAGAAGGCAAATGAAAGAAGCCGTTAAGGAATCAAGGAAGTCACAGACTCCTGCGCAAGGAGAAAAGAGCTCTGCTACCGTGACCGTTCAACCCGCCACCACTCAAGGGGGAACCATAAGTGTTGAGGTCAATATTGAAGGAACTTTATCATAGACTGCTGCGCAAGGAGGAAGCAATGTTGTTGATGAGAGAAGGAGAGAAAAAGAACAACTGGTCGCACAAGGAGAAATCCAGGTTGTTACGATTATTGCCGAGATAGATTTGGTGAAGGAGGGAAACCAGATCCCGACTGGAGACAAGGCAACAAATGAGAGGAATGCTGACCTTGACACGACAGAAGATGAGGGTATAACAAACCCTGATGTAGATATAGAAGAAGATGTTCAGCAACTCATCCCTACAGTAGGAACAATGGAGATCACTGAAAACATTGTTGAAGAGATACTAATGGAAGCAGAAGCTACTACCTCCTTGGATGCTAAAACCAGTATTGGGAATTGATCCATCTACAGTTCCAAGATGGAATTTAGAAGTAGATACTATGACTGTGCTCAAAAGGACCATTGAGTCACTATGGTAGAGACGTATTCCAATTTCTAGTTCTCCCGAAGTGTCAGGTATATCATTTAGTGACATTCCTAGCTTTGATGATAAGGAGAATGCAGGAACCACGGGATTTGCCATAGGACGTGCACTACTTGCAGATGGTGAATCCATATTTCTAGGAGAAACTCCCAGAGTTCCCATGGAAGGTCTACCTGACAGGAACTTCAAAGCCAAAAGGATTGCTATGTGGTGTCCTCCTGTCACAATGAGAGATAAGAAGAATGATGATCTCATCTTATGGGCAAAAAATATTTGTATCTTTATTGAAGCTCAAGTTGCTGCCGAAGTGGAGAACTCATATCCTGCTGAATTATTGAGCGTCCAATCTAGAATGGTTGAGAATAATGTTCCGGAGATGGCAAATTTTTGACTTTGACACTCATGAACTACATTATGAGGACCGCGCGATTATGATGGCCAGGATAGGTCTTAATTACTTGAGGAGTGAAGAGGAATCGGCGGACGACTGGATGGATCAGACATCTAAACGACAACATACGGAGAAGCAGGTAGCTTCCAGACTGAAGAAGATTAAGGCACACAGAGCACTCACTGGAGATAGTTCATTGCCACCATCCGAATATGTTGTTGAGGACTCTCCACGATTCACTCAACACATCAAATCTCAAGCCACACGAAGACAGATGGCTGCAGCTGAGGAGCTAAAAAGGAAGATAGCAGAAGAACAAGCCGTGCAAAAGAGAGAAGAGGATATGAGAAAGATGTTAGTGTTCAAAGAAAAAGTTCTTACTCAATTAGCCAACAAGTCATCCAGATTGGATAGCGTTAGGCCTCCTTCTCCCATCACAGTTGAAGAAGAAGGTTGTAGGGAGAATGAACCGATCATAGCAACTTATGCTGATCAACCATTCACTTCATCTTAAGCACTCACCACCACTGCTCCCATGCCTACTGCCCAGAATCAATAAGTGCTATCCGAGGAACCCAAGTCATGACAATTGAGTCCCTGAGCTCCAGCACTTATTAGAGGGACCTCCATGATCGCTGTAAAACTCTACAGACTAATTTCAGTTACAACATAAAATAAATTTATAAAGAACCCTAAGGTTATCGAATCCAGGGGAATTGTGTAACGAAATTACATCATGTACTAGCCACTATTCTAGAATCAATTGTTTGAGTTATCAGAAAACCGGGGTTTTGAGTTTTGGAATTTAAAGAAAACAGTATGGGTATTTAAAGAGTTTTGAAAGCAGATTTAAGACGACACAGATCCTAGGGAGAACTATCAATCAAAACATATATGAATTAATTAACTTGCATTAGTGAAAAATCATAAAATACTATAATTTCTTGGTCAGACAATTACAACCTAGATTATTAGCATGTGAATGTATATGTTTTGTTGGCCTCAAAAACACAGTACTAATCAACCTTTTATAATTCCTCAGATTGATCCCTACAATCACTATCTTTCCCTAGGACAAATTGTTAATTGTATTCAAATTCCTTTTCCTGTTATCATTTTTCACTTTTTAGTTCTTCAAGCAATAACTGTAAACCTATAATTAATTCTATCTCTTGATCTGATTTATTCTAAATCCTAAGAATTCAAACAGGAATTCAAAACAAGCAATCATTGTTAGTCAATTAAATATGCATAAGATTGATATTCGTTCCCCTAGAACCCGCTAGGATTTCTAGCCACTCATCGCAGATAGAAAACCAAAACAAAACATATTATTAAAGTGCATAAAAATAACTTACAAGAAAATAAAGAGTGCTGAATGATTCTAAAGTTCCAAGGGTGCCAAAATATGATAAAGGATGATATATGGTGTGTTGGGAAATTTGGCTAAGTTTCCCTTCCCCAGTAGCTACTTGCTT
>JAPKLW010000504.1:90340-144719 GCA_026898455.1 Plectranthus barbatus
TACGTAATTTCCGCTGCCAAAGTATACCCTGATATCCGGGACCAACATGGTGAGAATAGGTGAAGATTGGTGTGTAAAACTCGAATTTGAGGCCTATTTATAGTTGTGGGTATGTATCTTATTGTATCTAGGGTTGGAAATCCGATTTGATTCGAATTTGAGCAAATTTCGCAAAATTCCCATCGACTTCGATTGAGGTGGATCAGCGTTGCTCGACGCACGTATTTTCCACCTCGGTCGACGTCGACTCTCGCGTCGGTCAAAGTCAAACTGCGCGGTCTCACGATTTTGACCATAACTTTTACTCCCGAACTCTGATTGAACCGATTCCAGTTGCGTTAGAAAGCTAATTTGAAGCTCTATCCATTGCCAAGCACCAATAGCCCAAATTCCTTGTGTGGAGAAACTATTCACTGCTACTCTTGCACGTTACTGCTTTCAGAACAGTTTTCCAGTGAGTTTAAGCCTAAAACCTTGCAAAAATGCACCATGACAAGCAGAACACCACATAAACCACATATAATAGACTCATGAATGAATTATATATATAAACTTAAGAAAACTACATAAAATAGTATGAAATACTATAGATAAGTGAGTGAAATAATGAACTTATCACTCCAGTAATACATTTACACCATGGTAGGAAGGAGTATTGGAGAGAAACTTATGCCAATCGCACGAACGGAAGTCACAAATCAGATGATCAAGGCAAAGGATGAAATGCGTACTACTCTGCAAGATGATTTTTAGACCTTCTCCACTGGACTTTTTGCAGCAATCCAAGAGGGAGAAGAGAAGAGACTAGCAGAGGAAGCTGAAAGACGAAAGGGACAAGAAGACCGATTTTGTCGCCTTGAAGTTCGAAGAAAACTTGAAGATGACCTTAGAAGACAACAACAAGAAGAAGAGAGAGAAGAGCAAAAAAGGATCGAAGAAAAGGAGAGAATAAAAAGATAAGGAAGAGAAGCCGTAGTGGATAACATCATGAAGGTAACGTTCGAGGCTCTAAAGAATGTGAAGAAGACCACCGCTGATTCTTCAGGTGCCAAGAACGCTGATGACTCTGACTCCTTAACAACCAAGAAGTAATATCTCTCTTACCTTTACGAGTCTTCTAGTCGAAAAATAGATTTTTTAAATTTCGATTTGGGTGTGTGTTTCCTGCTCATTAAAGCATGATATTATTAATGGAAACTAACCCAAGTTGAAGACAACACCTTATTGTCCAACGTTGATCTAATTGAACTTGCTGGAATTACACACTTAGTGTAAAATTGCGTGGAATGATGTTGTGTGTGTGATATGTTCCTGTGTGATTGCTTGATATGATCGTGTGAATGTGGTACGTGCTTATCTGATAAAGGATTTGGAAGCCATTATCGAGCAATACCCTTGTTATTTTGAGGGGGAACAGTTAGCAACCATAATGAGTCAATGGGAGTTGAGATGCTGATAATAGACTTGATAGGAAATTTTTTGTAATCTCAATACTCAGCTTTCCCATGATTAGTTAGTATTAAAGCTCAGGATTGAGGCTTTGATCGCACCAAAAAGGGGAAAATTGTTAGGAATATTGTTAGAAGTATTAAACCCCTTTATTGTCAATAATTTTGTAACTATTTTTTGGTGCATCAAAGCTCAAGCCAAGCAATAGCGGATCTAGTTTCTAGCAACATAGTATCGAATAAAATGTAAAAGTCCTGTATAGACAATATACACTTGAGTTTTAATAGAACTAGAAAAGAAGAAGAATAAAAAACGATGAAGGAATCAACAGACTTGATGATTGTTGAAGATCACTGAAGAAGACAAGTGAAGGCTAGCAAACACGGTGAAATGCTGAATGCAATCAAGAATGCTGAAGAAGTATCTCCAGCAGAATACGAAGATCTTAGCAAAGACTGCTGAGACGCCAGCCGTATGCCAACTGCCAGCAAACGCTCTAAAATAACCAAGAGAAACATTGGAGTCGTAAATCAAAAGGATCCAGATCACATGAAAACGTGATGAATAAGAGAATAGAACAATCATCAGACACAACAGAGGTTTCAAGTTTAAAAAAAGATCCGTTCTGACAAAGATGGCCACAGAGAGAAGCTACGCCAATCAGAGATGAGGAGACTTGAAGAGTCTCTGTCCACTGCAGAAAAATGAAGAACGCATATAGATGAGCAATGCCTTTGAGTCTAACGGATAAGATTCAAACAACCGTTCGAATCTTCACCTATAAATAGGTGTCATCCTAAATTGATTTAAAGGTTCGTGAAACTATATACGTGATTGAATCTTTTTCACAAGCTATCATATTTGAAGCTCGAGACCTCTAAAGTATAACTTCAAAGGTTGATATTGGGATTCTTTCTAATCCTTGAAAGAATCTAGCAATTACCTTGCTGCGCAAGTGTGATTCTTACGGGCATCGCTAACACAAGGATAGGTTCTAGGAAAAACTATAAAACTCCTAACAGTCGATGTCTAAGGAGAAGGGAGGTTTGTCCTCGCTCTACGGAGCGACAAGGTGAAGATTGAAGACCGAGGTGCTTAAAGGAGCGCACTGACCAGACGGAGGAGCTGCTCAACGTTAGAGATCAGGCCTGACCTTGTACTCAATCTTTTTTTTAATTTTCAGTCGGAGGACTGAAGAGTGGACGTAGAACAGTTGTTCGAACCACTACAAATCCTTGTGTCTCTTTTACTACTTTTATTTGTTATTTTGTGGTTGTGCATACTTGAAACTCAACACACCATGTCTGGTAGTATAATATGCAATTAACTTAACGAATATTCGAGTTTAAACACATTTGATAATCACTTGTTAAGTCGAGACCTTAGTAAGATAAGTGCATAACCTTATTAATACTTTCGTTGCATATAAAAACACTTTCTCGGGGATCAACAAACATGGAGGGTGATGGGGATGTGCCTTTGATCTTGGGGAGGCCATTCCTCTCGATAGGAGATGTCTTGTTTGACATGAAGAATGGAAAGTTAACTCTATAGTTCGACAACCACAAGATAACTTTTTAATTTTTGAAAGCTATCAAAAGAAGCATGGGGGATGAAAATGATAAATATTGCAACTTTATTGATATGGGACTCCTAACCAAAATTGAAGGTTGATGTAGGAGAGAACCTCTAGAAGAGGTGATTCAATAGTTTTCATCTACTAAGGATGTGTATAAGAAAGTGGATGATGCATGGGATGAACTTTTGAAATGTGTGAAAGGGTTGGACAACTTCCTAGAGAAGCTAATTGCTGAAGAAGCTATGTTCTTGGAATTGAGAACCCAAGAGGAGGAAATGGAAGCTAAGGTTAAAAAAGAAAGATGCGGAAGGAGGCTCCGATTGTTGAGTCGAAGAATGTAGCGGATTATCTCCAATATTCTTTCTTGGGAGAAAAGGAGACTTACCCTATCATAGTTTCCAGGCACTTATGGAGATGGAGTTTGGAAAATTGCTAAGGGTGCTTAGAATTTGTAGATTGGATTTTGGGTGGCAAATTTCTGATATCAAGGGAATTAGCCCAACAATTTGTATGCATAAGATTTTATTGGGGGAGAATTACAAGCCAAAAAGACAACCAAAATGAAGATTAAACCCAATGATGCAAGAAGTGGTGGGGAATGAAGTGCTCAAGTTCTTGGATAACAATATAAATTATGCACCTAGTGATAGTGAGTGGGTGAGCCACACTCACATGGTTCCGAAGAAGGGAGGTTTGGAGAAAGTGACTAAACCTAACGGAGAGGGAGTGATGGAAAGGCCAACCACCGTTTGGCAGTTTTGTATAGATTATCATGCTCTTAATGTAGCTACCCGTAAGGATCACTTTCTATTACCGTTATTGATCAAATGCTTGACCGCCATGCACGACATTGACACTATTGCTTTTTGGATGGATACTAGGGCTATAATCAAATCATGGTGGCACTGTAGGATCAACATAAGACCGCTTTTATATGCCTTTATAGAATTTTTACCAATCGGAGGGTGTTTTAGGGTTATGCAATGCACCAACGACGTTCCAACAATGCATGATAACAATTTTCCACGAGTTGATTGAAAACATCATGGAGGTATTTATGAATGATTTCTCTGTATTTGGATTATCCTTTGATGAGTGTCTTAAGAATTTTAAAGTAGTACTTGAAATATGAGAGGAAACCAATCTTGTGCTTAATTGGAAAAAATGTCATTTTATGGTAAAAAAAGGTATTGTTCTAGGTCACAAAATTTCAACATTAGGACTTGAGATTAACAAAGCCAAGATAGTTTCCTTTGAACAATTACCTATTCCTAAATCTTTAAAAGGTGTGAGGATCTTCTTATGACATCCTATTCCTTGTATTCATTACTTGGTCAATTTTCATTGTTGTGTTGCTTGTGTTGTGGAGTGGATTTTGTTGTGATTGCTTGTTACATTGTTGCAATTGTACTAGATTTGAGATATTGTTTTGTTTGAAGTCATTGTTTTCTTGTTTAGATTGTATTTAAATTCATAGTTTAGATAATAAAATCTCTAACTTTACATCATACTTGGTAGTAGCTAGTAGTTTATCTTGCGGGCGAATCAAGTTCCTTGTGTTCGATAATTTTTTACTTGACCACTTGCTCATTTTCGATTAAGTGTAGTGTTTGTTGTCAAATAAATACCACATCAACCTTAATCGACAATCTTGTCCTTGCCATTTCTTATAAAATAAAAAGTTTGAGTAAGTCCCTAGGGGTTAACTGTTAGAGATATCTATTAATCAGAAACATTAAACAATTCTAGACTCTTAATCAACCATAGATTTTTCAAGTCTTGAGCCTCTGCATACATGGGTGTGAATGAATGACTTTGCCAATTCAATTTGATAAATGAAGAAGTCAACCAATTACCAAATAGATCATGATTCAAATAAAGAGTCATTCTTCGAAAAAAGATCGTTGTTCAATTCAATTTAACGAGAGTGTAAGATTTCATTCGATGTCTTTGGGTTATATCATGAAATACGATTGAGAGGGGTTCCAATCTTGGATTCAAATTAAATTTCAATAAGATTTTAATGTTAAGGTTCAACGAGTTCAATTTGAAATAGGTTTTAAGAAAAGCTTAGGTTATGAAAGATCTGATCAATCAGTCGATGTTTGTTTGAATCAAAAGGTTTTAGAGAGAGCAAGATAGAGAAGAATTGCTCTCTGTGTCGACCGATGTAGGGAATGTTGACTGAAATAGAAGTTAGGTTGGATCGATAAAAAAAGTAGTCAAACAACTAAAGAAGGGTGGCTGAGTCGATGGAGGTAAGAGGTGTCAACTGATATTGATTCATCAATCAGAATAGAAACATGTCAATCAATGTTTAACAAATAATTTAAAATCATTTGATGTCAACCAAAATGGGGGATGTCGGTCGACATGGGTTTTGACGATCGATACGAATGTATGTTGATTGAAATGAGAGGTCGACGAGTGAGAAATTGGGTAGAGGGCTTCATGTCAACCGATGTGTTTCACGTCCACCGACGTGGCCACATTGACTAAAAAAGATTTGCATCAACCAAAATAGAGGCAAATATTCTTTGTCCTGAAAAATGGGGTTTTTGCTCAAACAGTTATCCAGGCTCCTACAATCGATTTCCAACAACACCAAAGGTATTCTAAAAATATATATTGAGCCCATGCATAGTTCTAAGCATGATTAGCATCATAAATATGGTAGAACCAAAATAAATGCACAACACTTTAAAATGGAGCCAGAATCGCAAAATAATCCAAATTATCAAAAAATCAATTCCTAGGTTTTCATACGATTTCTAGGTCCAGTAGTCAAAATGCAAGACATGAGTACGTGCTTAAAAGCTAAAAAACAAGCCTATAAACATACATTCTCAACTGGGGCAAACTTAGCAAACATGCTCAAAAATCAAAATAAACTAGCTACAAGTTTAGTTTTATCTCCTTGAAGACAATAGGATCACGTAGACTTGATGATTACTCTATTCTAGCTCGATTAGAATCACTTAAGCCAAGAATTGAAGGAATGAGGTTGGAAATGGAAAGAATGGGGTTAAAATCCCAAAATCGCTTGTTTTTTTTCGGAAACACATTGCTGAAGCTTTATTAGAATATTGCCAGAGTAGTCGCCAAAAGAAGGTTAGTGAATTTCGTGGAGAAAAAAGAAGGTATTTAGAATGATTTGAGCCTTCTATTTATAGAAATATGTAATGGAAAACTTGTAAAATAACCAAAAGTAAAAAAGTTAAAGTGGTTGTCAATCAGTTGTCCCGTCGATCACTTTGACATCAACCCACGTTAACTCTGGGTCATCTTTGTTGGTCCTGATTTATCAGAGTCGTCGTGTTTAAACAAGAACACGAAATGCAGCGGAATAAGTTAACGTCACTTACACTTAGGTTTTCCTTTAAAGATTATTTAAGCTCAGGGATGATTAAGGTTTCTTCACAGTTATACACTAGCAACATGATTGCTAGGTTTAAAATCTCGTGCATAATAAAATAGTAAATGAACATGATATTTATAGTGGTTCGATCCAAACAGATCTACGTCCACTCCTTATCCGAAGCGCTAAGAATTTCACTAAGAAAGTATACAAAGTACAATGAATCGTCTTTCCCGTGTAATAGGACAGTGAACTTTCGACTTGGCTACTCCACAACTATCCTCCATTACTTCGCAGTCCTTAGTCTAATTCAGCTACAGTCAAGTCAAGGGCGGGACCTTTGTAAAACTTGACTTTTGCCGACAGTGACGGGAGTTTTTATAGTTCTCTCCTGAACTTATCTTTTTTTGGCAAGATGACCATCGGAGTTAGATCTAGTTAGAAATGACTGTTGGATGCTTCCAAGATCGGAAGTTATCCCAATGATTGAATCCTTAAAAGGAATTCAATGAAACACTTGAGTGTCAGATCTTGAATGTAGGGGACACTCGGTGGTTGGGAGCCTTAAAGATTCTTCTTATCTTGTTAATGCTCTCGTGACTACTTTTCACTTTGTTTGTCTGAGGAATCTCTTGAGTGTGAGTTCGTGAGTAAAGTGTGAATAAAGAAATAGTCGAATCTCACTGTAGGACTAGTCTTTTATACTTGGAGATTCAACTTTTGAATCTCCATATCCGTTAGACACAACGGTTCCTTCATCCAAGAGTGGATTGACTTTTCTGGTCGCTTTCTGCATCGTACAATACTTTTTGAACCACTTCGGGAAAGCTTTGTCCTTTGTGTGTACTTCTGTCAGTACGGTAGTGTAGCATTTGTTGATGACTACTTCGCCTTGCTAGGTAATCTCAGAACTATCTGCTAGGCCTTTGATTGCTAAATCTCTTCTAGCGATCTGGTTTTGCTAGAATCTGACTTTTGATGCTTCAGCAAGGTTTAGCACTCGATTCCTCTGAAATGTTCGAGCATATGCTGACTTCCTAAGCATTCTGCTAATCCTCTTCTGTCTGCTAAGAGAATCTTTCTTAGCAGTCTCTTTCTTTATCATATGTTTGCTAACGCCTTAGCAAACATTCTCTTTAACATTCTTTGATATCTGTTTGAAAAGCTTCGAGCAGCCTATTCTATTACAACTCAATATTCACCCTATACAGGACATTACGCGAGTTGCTACACTATGCTAGAATTCAGCAGTGATCGACCAAATGCTAAGGCTTTGATTCAACAAAACCTATTATAAATTTGATCCTAAGGGGAGAATCTCAAAATGATTCCCAACAATCTTTATGAAAAAATATAATATTTTATCAATCTACAAAATTTATCGATCAATCTTATCTTGATACGAAAATGTTGGTATTGCAGAAATTTATCGATTCTCAATGAATTAAATTTATGATTAAATTATCTAATTCTTCATATTCAAAATAAAGGTAAAAAGGGAATTAATTCTCAACTATTGATTTCTCAAATACTCTTCTCTAGAAATCTTCAATTAAATGTAACAATAAAGTATTATTTCCAAAATTACGATAGTTACATTAAAATTTGCAAGGAGTGAAACATTCCCTGCTACTAAAAATCTTAACCAAAAATTTATCTAATAATTTATTATGAAGTTCCTTAGTTTTGAAATCTATGATTGCTTCGGGTCTTTCATAAATCAAATCTGATTGGAGTTCAATTTCGTCTCGCTATATTTACGCGTCTTGGATCAAAGACATACTTCAACATTTGTTACACATAGAAAAGGTTATGAACATTTCCAAAATCTGGTGGTAGAGCCAAACGATAGGCTACAGCTCCGATGCTCCCCCAAAGTTCATAACGGCCAATGTATGTGGGTCTGAGTATACTTTAGCTCCAAAATGAACAATTCACTAGGAAGGTGATATCTACAAGAACACCTTGTCTCCAACTTCAGAAGTCAACTTGGTTCATAGCTCTTTAGCGTATGATTTATGTCGGTCTTAGGTTCATTGATTCTAGTGCAAACCTATCTGACAATTTCTATTATTTCTTCAAATGAATCTTGTCCTAAAATTTTTGGCTCTCCAACATCATCCAAATATAAAGGTGATCTGCACTTCCTTCCATAGAGAGCTTTATAAGGGGCCATTTTAATTGTATCCTGGAAGCTGTTGTTGTAAGCAAATTCAATCAAAGGTAGGACTAACTCCCATTTCCCACCTCTATTTGAAATGATTATTTTGAGCATATTCTCTAGAGTCTATATAGTTCTCTTTGTTTGACCATCTGTTTGAGTGTGAAATGCGGTGTAGAAGTTTAATCAAGTTCCAAGCTTTTCTGTTAGTTGGTCTAAAATCGAGATGTGAAATTTGTGTCTCGGTCGGACATAATTATCGTCAACAATCCATGTAGTCGATTGATTTTCTTGATATAAATATGAGCCAACTCATTAGATCCATATGTGATCTGAATTGGCTAAAAATGTGCACTCTTGGTCAAATTCCTTGATAAAATTCTCTTCTAGCGTGATTACAGTGCATGCTTTAGGTGGAACCTTTCTGCTTAGTGCATCGGCTACTAAAATTAGCTTTACCAGGATGGTAATTGATGCTTAAGTCGTAATCCTTCACTAGCTCTAACCACCTTCTTTGCCTCATATTTAAATCTTATTGCTCGAAAAAGTACTTGGGCTCTTTTGATCAGTGAAGATTGAACATCTAGCTCCGGATGATGTCTCCAAATATTTAGTGCATGGACAATGGCTGCAAATTCCATGTCATGGGTTGCGTAATTCACTTCATGTGCCCTCAATTGGCGCGATGCATACACAATCATCTTGTGTTCCTACATCAAAACAAAACCTAGACCATTCTTCAAGGTTTCAATATACAATTCATAGACTTTATCCATCTTTGATACTGCCAAAACTGGGGCAGTAGTCAAGAGTTACTTCAAGTGTTTGAAACTCGCTTCGCACTCTTCAGTCCATGTATACTTGATTCCTTTCCATAGTAGTTGAGTCGTGGGTCTGGCAATCTAAGAAAATTCTTCGATAAATATGCGGTAATAACCTGCCAGTCCAAGGAAACTTCGAACTTCATTTGGCATTCTAGGAGCTTCCCACTCCTTCATAGTTTGCATCTTAGTTGGATCCATATTAATTTCTTCAGTAGATACTATGTGTCTTAGGAACATCACCTTCTTTAGCCAAAGAGATCATCAATTCTTGGAAGTGGATACTCATTCTTCAAAGTGAGTTTTTTCATCACTTGATAATCAATTCACATGCACATTGATCCATCCTTCTTCTCTACAACCAGGACAAGTGCTCCTCATGGCGATACTGTACGGATTTTCCATGAACTGAATCACCAAATCCGTTTAAGCAGGACCAATCATGGAAGTTGAATTCAATAGGTAATTCATCAAACCCTTGCATGCTCTTATGAATTTAATGCTCCTTGGGAGTGATTCATCCAATCATTTGCCCAAGCTTCTTCTGAACGCCAAAAGTTCAACCCTTTCAAGGCGATGATTATCATCCGTTCCTCAAAGCATAACTCATGCATGGTATAGTCATAGACTTTCCATCGCAGAAGTTCCCTTTCAAGTAGCTTGCCCTCATCGGTTGTTTCATCTATTTCAACATAAAACACCTCGGCAATGTCCCTCTTCACCTCTTCAGTGACAAATGCAGTGATCTCAACACCCCAATCACGAAGATCAACATTTAATTTGTCATTCAGGGAGACAGCTACACACCATTGAGCTACTCTCTTGGAGCGAAAGAGTTTTGCACGCAGTCCATGAAACGAAATCCTCAAAACTTCATTTTTGGCTGTGGGAAACTGTCGGAGAAACTTTGCATCAAATACTTCATTGGATTCATTTTCAGAATCAGATCCTGAAAAGCATGTGGAATCATCTAAGGCTCCAACAGAGGGTATTTCTTCCTCTATCTTCTCTTCACCTTGTGCGCTGTCAGTAGCCGCGTCGAGTGTCTCTTGAGCAGCAGGGACTCCTTCAGCAGATTCCACTATCATTGTTTTTTCAGCAACCGGTTCTTCACCATGACTCGCGGTTACTTCTTCAGCAGAAGATCTCACAGCAGATGTTTGAGGTTCCTTTACGGCAGAGAAATTCTTAGCAGAGGTTGTTGTATCTTCGATCTCATGTCCAGTACCTGATGACTCAGCATTCTTATCTTTGGGAGGCATGGCATCCTCCACTCTTCTAGGCATGACTTCTTCTGAGCTACTACTGCCGGTAGATCCTCCAGCTGATTCGCCAATTTGTACCTTTGTACCTCAGGAATGCTTCTTGGCAGTGAATTCACCAGAGTGGAGCATCTCATTGAACTCACCATCAGATAGAGCTTCCTCCTCGGGTACAATCTGTTCACCCTGATCAACCTCAACAAGAACTAATACTTCTTTTTCTTTACCCTTAGAGACCGCAGCTGTTGCGTGTGTTATCTCTGCTAGTTGCGAATCAGAGACCACTGGTGCTGACTGCTCAACAGCTTGCTTGGAATGTCTCTCATCGTGGGTTTGCTTAACTTGTTCGAACCTCCTGTCTCTGGCATCAAATTTTATCCGTGTCATGGTTTTCTGAAATTGTTTCATTTCAGCCTTCTTTTGTTCTTCAATTCTCTTTCTCTTCGTTTGTCAAATTCCTTTGAGACGTTCTTCGAGACTCTTAGAGGACAGTGGAGTGTTTTCCTCCTTCTCCTTCTCAGCAGCTTGTTCAACAGAAGCTTTCTTCCTAGATTCTTCGACTCCTGCATGTTGCTTTTCTTGTTCCTGTGGATCGACAGTCTTGAAGAGACGTTTGCGCGTCCTTCTCCTCCCGATTGTTGCAACATCTGTGTTCTGCACTGTTTGAATCGGTTGAGCAATCTGACCCAAAATGAGAGTCGATGGTTGAGAAACTTCCTTGGACATGATTTCATTAATCTTATCATGTAGTAGATCACCTAGCTCCACTATCTTCTCAAGATGCTGGAAGCACTGCTCTGTTTTAGCGTTCTTGGTCAGTACAGCCACTTCTTCAACGGTCAGGGGAGTGGCTTGCTGCAACACTTGCTCACCTAAGGAGCGTTCATCCACTTCTTCATCAGAGGTCGGTTTGTCAGCATCCACATTCTTCTTTCCAGTCAGCTTCTTCGGTTTCTTGAAGTCCAAAGGATTGGCTTACTTCTTTGTTACAGGAATAAAGTCAGTAGATAGCAACTTCACTCCCCGATGAACTCTCTTATTTGTGAACAACATCTCCAAATACTTGCTTATCTTCAACCCGAAGTTGACATTAGAAGAAAATGTCCCATCAATGGACATGTGATCATTCTTCCGAGCATGCTCTGCCCATCGCTCAAAGAAGAATTATGCCCTATTCCCTTTAATATTATCTGTCAGAGCCATCATCATGATATACTTCTTTGCTGATAATTCAGAATATGATCCAGCATCGAACTGGAACATTTTAATCACCATTTCAGCCAAAATCTTGAAATCATCCTTTAAGGTGTTGATAGGAGTAGCATCCCTGAATGTCATCACTTGCCCCTTTCTATCTTTCAATTCTCTAGGTTTCTTCCATGAGTTCCACCTTCTCTCCATCTCCGCGAGATCGTTCACCTTGTATTGAGAAATCCTTTCTCCATAGTTTCTGAGACCGAACATTTTTGCAAGAACCTCAGCACTTACTTCAATGATGTTGCTGCAGACAGAGGTTTTGAAGGATTTCCTAGACTTGTCCATTACGGCCCTGGCATAGAATTCAGAAACCATATGGGGGTGAAAGTGTTCAGGTTCGACAGAGAGATATTTTACCAACAGTTCGGAGTTGAGGATTTGCATGATCTATTCCGGGATGTGTTTCTTGGCGAGAGGTAAATATAGAATCCTATCCTTCATGATTTGAGCGAGACGCCTCTGTTCCTTTGTGAGTCCCGTCTGCTCTTTCTTCCGTGCCATAACAAATAGTTGGCCATACGGAATAGATTCATCAACGTCCTCCATTTTCACTATCCCAGTGTAACCGGGTGCATGTCGCGCATGTAATGGCGAACCCGTAATGGGTGGGTATATGAAGGTGGGTAGTTGAAATAGAGATGTGGAGGTATTGGATTCTGGATTTTTGGTGGAGGGAGAGTTAGGGTTTGAAGGATTTGTGGCCATGGTTGAGGATTCTGAACTTTTGGATGAGGATTTTTGGAGAGATTCGAGAGAATGTGTGAGAAATTTCAGAGGGTTAGGGATTCGGATTTTCTGTAAAATGGGGTGAGTCAAATTTTGAAGTATATTTGACTGTCTTGTATGAATCCGACGGTTGGGGTAAGTTGTAATCGACGGCTAGATTCAACAAGGTATGTCGTGAGAACGTACACGTTCCCACGAATGCGAGGACTGAGGACGTGGCATGTCCTAATTTGTTGCCGCCGTCTGCACGCATTAAATGCTCTTTCTTGAAATTCAAAAATGTCCCGCGTCTGAGTGGTGGAGGTTAGCAGTCAAGTACATAGACTTAGTAGCCAGAGACCCTAGTCTCGAATAATGATTGCGGACTGCTGAGTAATCATTCTCAGTAGATTATCTCACTCTCTTCAAATAAAATACTCACCACCCCTCGTCTTCTGTTTATACTCGAGTGATTCTGCCTCTGATAAGACATGTACTTTATGTGACGATTTCATCCTGTGTGCAACTGCTCGGATTCCGAGAGACATGATGATCCTACATGATCCTCCATAAATATACGTCTCTTCCATTGATTAGTGAACAGGATTCAAATGTGCTTATAAGTACAACGTATTGAGATTCTCATGGTACAATCTCCGGCTATCCTCTATTTTATCTTCTTCTCTCTCTTCTTACAAAATTTCGATTTTTCTTCCGAAAATATGAATCTTGCTTCCACTCTCTTCGTACCAAGAAATCAGGTCCTTTGCAAGTCTGGCCTGTATTCGGAGCATGAAGCAAACTACATGGTGGCTGAGACAGTGATGTCCAGCATTCACCATAATGGTCTTGGAAAGTTCGTCAGTGTCACTCCTTGCTGCTTCCAGAGGACGCACTTGCGGAATTTCCTCCAAACTTGCGATTCTGAGAGGGATGCCATTTATGGCTCTTTCCAGAATCAATTGATCAAATGGACTCCAGAATCATTCGCTTCTAATTTCAACCTTCCCCGTGGTCCATTATCTGTAATGGATTATCTTAAGATGGAGACGGCACCAGAATGGACGGCATGGGAGAAATGGAGGGATTCTCCTCTGTTTGAATTTTCTCCTACTCCCTCTGCATATGGTCTTCAGACCAAATATAGGGTCATCTTTCACATCGTCAGCGGCATGATTGTCGGCAACGATCCTCATTACATGACCTTGAATCGGGAAATATGGAAGGCAATGATGGCCTTTGATGACAAGGCGGAGGTAGATTGGGTGTCCTTCGTCTTCCAAGGTGTGCGGAGGTGTGTGCGAGCCTATCCAAATCAACCTCTTCCTTATTGGATGCAGCTTAGCTGGCTGCTCGAGCAGAGGTTTCCGGACCTTGCTGTTGGCCCTTCTGGCCCCTGCCACCGTATTGACTGCTTATTTTATTTAAGGCCCATGTAATGTCATTTCCCTTTTTTTTTTGTTTTTGTATCTGTATATATATGTTTATGAAATGACAAGTGTTTCCATTTCAAATGACTCGTAGTCTGATCTTGCCATATTCTTCGATCCTTGACAAGCTATCTTTACTTCATCCATATATTGATTCAAAGTATCGATAACGATTTTAGATAACTTAGCAGAGTACAATCCCAAATGATTGTCTTGACTCACTGTTGAGTAGATTTTTAATGAGAACTTAGCAAAGTGTGTACCTCTGCTAACGTCCCAGCAGCTTGGTCATCTTAGCACCTACATCCACTCTGCTGATTACGTAGTGTAATCCGTGTCCCAATCTCTTGCAGAAATTGCTATTCTTTTGGATGTAAGATCCAACGGTTGGTAGAGTTTCTGAAAAGGAATAGATCGACGGCTTAAGATTAGTACGTCCTTTCGTACATCCTCCCATGCTCTGAGAAAGGCTTGAACGTGTCTGATGTGGCTCCTTTTCACTCGTCGCAGCCGTCTGCGTGCATTAAATGCTCCTTATCGGGTCTTGTCAATCTTAAATTGAATATCCCCGCTTTGAACTTTGATATAGCAGATATCAAGCGTCACAGTAGAGCTGATTTGATTTCCATGCAGATATGACGATCCCTCTATTTGCGTCATTTCGAATTCCGAGAGATGAATCATCATGACCTTTCAAGAGATTTCCAATCGGTGATAATTACTAAGCAATGACTATTCTCTCTATAAATAGCCTGCTTGAGATAAACCTTAATATCACAAGTTATCTGATCTGCATATTCTTCCATAACTTCCTTTCCAAATCCTTTCTAAAAAAATGGATTCTCCAGGACAATCCCTAGAGGTGCACCGCAACCAGATTCTTCATGAATCTGGTTTGTATTCATATTACAATGAAGATTATGCTGTGGCTGAGAAGGTCATGGAGAAGATGAACATGTGCGGGTTGACGCAGTTTGTCACCGCCACCCCACGCCTCTATCATGGGGATCTTCTTCGAGAGTTCATCGAGGATTGCATTGTTGAAGAAGGTGTCATTTACGGGTCCTTCCGCGGCAAGCTTGTCTGTTGGTCCCCTGACTATTTCGCTCGTTATTTCAGCCTTCCCAGGGGTCCAATTTTGGTGTTGGATTACCGAACGACAGAGGTGGCCCCAGAATGGACGTCGTGGCAGAAGTGGCAACGCTCTGCCAGGTTCGAGTTTTCCCCTTATGCTTCAGCGTCTGGTCTGCAGACTCCATATCGGGTGATGTTCCGTATTGCCCACAACATGCTGTTGGGAGAAAGTTTAGACGACCTCTCCTTCTCAAGGGAAGTATGGCAGACCATGATGGCCATTGATGATGAGGTTGAGGCTGACTGGGCGTGCTTCATCTTCAACGACGTTCAAGATTGCGTTCAGCTTTATCCCTCGGTGCCTCTGCTAAATGGGATGCAACTCACCTGGCTGCTGGAGCAGAGATTTCCTGAGATAGCAGAAGGCCGGTCCAACCTTCTGGGAGCTGACTTCTTCCTGTACAAGCCTCGTTCCCCCTAAAAAAAATCAAGCTGTTGTTGTTTTTGCTATCCCCCATCCCTTTTGTAAATGAAGTTTCAAGTAATGGAATGAATTTTCTCTTCACAACAGGAGTGCATCTGAGCTTTATTTCATATATATATCCAACCGCAAAGCGCTTATCTTCATACTCTCGTCAGTTCATCAAGATTATTTTTAAACAGGAAATATATGAACCTTTAAAGCCTGATCTACAACTTTGACATTTGTTGTATAATCAACAGTTGTCTGCTTAGCAACCTCTTCACTAGCAGTTTTTCTATTATAGCAAGCTTTTCTCAGCAGACGAATTCAGCACCCAATAAACGTATGCTAGAAGAAATAGAAAAAATGAAAGTAGCATTTCATTCATCCATAGCATTGTCTAACTCCATGAGACCCAATTTAATGCATAACTCCTTGAATCTGGATTCTGCTGGAGGTTTAGTGAATATATCTGCTATCTGATCTTCAGTGCATATATATCGTACGTCGATGTCCTTTTCTTGATGATCTCTGATGAAGTGGTGACGAATGTCAATGTGTTTAGTCCTTGATTGATGGATTGGGTTCTTCGTGATGCACATTGCACTGTTGTTGTCACAATAGATTGGCACACATTCTGGAGAAATCCCATAGTCCTGCAGTTGTTGCCTTATCCATAAGATTTGCGAGCAACAACTAGCAGCTGCAACATACTCTGCTTCGGTGGTTGACATTGCTGCTGAATGTTGCTTTTTGCTGAACCATCTTATCAGCTTGTGTCCAAGAAATTGACATGTGCCACTGGTGCTCTTTCTATCAATCTTGCATCCTCCGAAGTCTGAGACCGAATATCCACTTAGTGCTAGGCTATCGGATCTTGGATACCGAATTCCCTGTCCTTCTTTGCACTTTAAATATCTCAAAATCCTCTTGGCAGTATCAAGATGAGTCTTGTTGGGATTGGCTTGATATCTCGCACATAGGCCAACGACATATGATATATATGGTCTACTTGCCATGAGGTATAGCAACGAACCAATTATACCCCTATAAAGAGTGGGATTCACCACTTCTCCTTCCTTCTCAAGAACGGCAATGCACGTGGTGCTGATAGAAATTCTTAAGCTCTTAGTCTTCTCTGGATAATACTTCGCAATTAAGTCGCGAGTATACTTCTCCTGATGAATAAAGATTCCTTCGCTGGACCGCTGGACTTGCAATCCGAGAAAGTATGACATATTTCTCATCATACTCATTTTAAAATTGCTGGTCACGAGTTTGGAGAATTTATCACATAATTCTTGATTTTTCGATTCGAAAATAATATCATCGACATATATTTGTACTAGCAGAATACTTGCTCCATCTTCGATGCGAAAGAGAGTCTCATCAATTCTCCCTTTCTTAAATCTATTAGCTAGTAAAAACTTAGATAGAGTCCCATAGCATGCTCTCGGTGCTTGCTTCAAACCGTACAGAGCTTTCCTGAGCCTATAGACCTGGTTTCCTTGCTCGAAGCCTGGTGGTTGTTCAACATAGACTTCCTCCTTGAGCTCACCATTTAGGAAGGCACTTTTTACATCCATTTGCATCACATCGAATTCGTGATATGCAGCATACGCAAGAAATAGTCTGATTGTCTCTAGCCTTGCTATTGGAGCAAAGGTCTCATCATAATCTATGCCTTCACATTGTCTATATCCTTTGGCCACGAGTCATGCCTTATTCCTGACTACTAGGCTTGTCTCGTCCTTTTTGTTTTTAAACACCCATTTAGTGCCTATAACACTTTGATGTTCTGGCCTGTCCACTAGCTCCCACACATTGTTTCGTGTGAATTCAGCAAGCTCCTCTTGCATAGCATTCACCAAATCTGGATCTAGTAAAGCTTCTTCAACTTTCTTGGGCTCTTCATGAGAAATGAAGCATTCTAACATCGCATTCCCTTGTCTCGTCAAAATAGGATCATTGACATTTCCTAGAATATCTTCAAGAGGATGAGCGCGCAACCATGTTGGTCTGACTGGTCTGGCAGCATTTCCTTCCCTTGTGCGATCATCGTCTGGTACAATGTTCTCCGCAGCACCCTCCTGGTGCTCAGCATCTGGATTGTTAGCAACGTGTTCGTCTGCAACTGGAATTTCTGCTACTGGATCTTCAGGAAAGGGAGCCTCTTCAGCAGGTCCTTCAGCAGCTGGAATCTTAGCTGCACCTCTGCCAAGACCTTCATCCGCAGCTATGCCTTCTTCCCCATTTGGAGTTGGCTTTGATATATCCTCCTCTTCGTCATCAAGCATTTCTAAGACATCTGGTCCATCATTGAGATGAATAGGTGTGGCCTCAGCATGATCATTAGCATCACTGGCCTGGGCAGCAGTCTAGTCTCCTGCTGAGTGCGTCCTGTTTGGATTGCAGTCATTCATAGACTTAGTCGGATCAATACGCATATTTTTAAAGAATTTAAGAACGTTTGATCATTGACATCATTAGTCTCATGATTGCTATCCACCTTTTCTTTAATAGCTCTGCGCACTAAAGTAGACTCATCAAAAATAACATTGCATGTTATTTCCACAATTTCGGTAGTCTTATTTAATACTCGATAACCTTTATGAGTGGGGTGACCATATCCAAGAAGTACACCCTCATCTGACTTAGGTGAGAAAGTATTAAGTTTTGACTTTTAGTTATTGTGAATATAACATGTAGAACCGAATGAACGAAGATGAGTTATAGAAGGCTTACGACCGTTGTACACTTCATAGGGAGTCTTGTTAAATCTGCTAGTGACAGCACTCCTATTCTGTGTATAGCAAGCCGTCATCACTGCTTCACCCCAGTACTTAGCACATAGCTTGGAGTCTACTAGCATTGAACGAACGACCTCCTTCAACGTTCGATTCCTTCTTTCAGCTAGCCCATTCTACTGAGGAGTCCTAGCAGTATATTTCTCATGTGCAATACCAGCTTCAGCACAGAAATCCATAAGTAATCCATTACAGAACTCTGTTCTATTATCGGAATGAATCCTCTTCACAGTAACTTCCTTGCTATTTTGCTCCTTGAGGATTAGCTCTGGTAGAATGAGCTTTACCTCATCTTTGGTCTTCAATAGGCGTATCCACGTGTACCTGGAAAAGTCATCGACCACCACAAGAGTATATAATCGTTAACTTACAGTGGGTGGGTTGACAAGAACGAAAAGATCCATATGTAGCAGTTCTAGGATCTTTTGTGACGTGCCCTTCTCAGGATTGGTTTTGAATGAAGATTTGGTCTGCTTTCCTTGTTGACAAGCTTTGCACACTCCTTCTTTGCGAAGAGTTTCAGTGGGCAGACCTACAACAAGCTTATTCTTGGCAAGGTAATAAATAGTTTTAAAATTTAAGTGATTAAACCTCTTGTGCCACAACCATGTTGTCTCTTCTTTTTCAGGGCTAGGAAGCAAGAATGTTGCTGACCACTTTGCCAATCAACAATGTATAGGCCACCCTTGCGGATGCCTCTGAGCTTCACTTCACCTGTAATGGGTTCAGCAATAGAGCAACCAATATTGACAAAGGATACAGTGTACCCATTCTCGCATAGTTGACTTATGCTGAGTAAATTGTGTTTCAGGTTGGAGACAAGTGCTACGTTGATAATTCTCAATCTATTGCGTTCAATGCACCCTCTCCCAACAACTTTCCCTTCGCTGTTGTCTCCGAACTTGACTTTGGGACCATTGTATAGTCTTTGTATGTCTGAGAACAAGTCTTCGTTTCCCGTCATATGTGCGGAGCAACCGCTGTCCAGGACTCACTCGTTTGATATGCTCAGTGTCGTAGCACTTGGATCCTGTCCCTGCAAGTTAATCAGGTTGATTTAGGTACCCATTTAGCGTCGGGTCCTGTATGATTAACATGGATCAAAGTTCCTTTCGAAACCCACATCTTAGTGATCTTCAAGACTTTCTTCTTGATTTCACTTTTTACCACTTCCTCGACTTTTGGTTTAACATGTTTGACATTGTTTTATCTAGGTGTAGTGGTGTGCTTAGCCTTCCTTGCCCTTTGGAATATGAATTAATTGGGCTCAAGCCTTACATAGGTGTTCCTCCTATGTAGCGTGTTCTGCTGATATGTAGGCATTACAACATTGTAATGAACTTGCTTTCTTTGGTGAAAGGCAGGATTTGTTGTCCTTGCGTTGGAAACAAAACGCTCAGCATTCCTTGGTCTTGCTGAATATGGTTTAGCATATGCTCTCGGATTTCTTTGCTGAGGTCCAGCAGATACATACTTGGTATTCGTCCTGTTATTCATCTGCTGAGGCTTAGCAGGTTTATGGATAACATTCATCTTTAGGTTCCTCTGCTGAGGTCCAGTAGATGTATGCTTAGCAGACTCTGATTTATGCCTCTGCTGAGATCTAGCAGACGAATACTTAGCAGTCTCTGAGGAAGACCTCTGCTGAGATCCTACATACGCATTCTGCGGATGTCCATCCATTTGCTTAGCAATTGGCTTAGCATTGGAGGATTCAACAATGACAATTCCTTTTCTTTTTTCAGCAGTAATGGTTCTAGCAGATACAAATAAGATTGGTTTCTGCTTTGAGGAACTAGCATGAGTGTTTGGAATCTTTTTTGAGGATTCACATCCAAGCCCAGACTTATCATTATGATATCTTTGTCGGCTTACAATGGCATTGAGAGCTGCCTTGCTGGATGTGTACGTACAAATGCAGTCCTCTCTAGGTGTACTTTTCAAAGCAAGATTTTCTTTTTCTAATTTTTGAAAATTTACTGAAAGTTGAAACAAATCTTCTTTCCATTTTAAAAGTTCCTCACTTTTTAACCTTAGTCTTTCGACTTCCTCGGTTAAAGATTGAACATTTAATTGAAGTGAGGCATTTTCACCAACGATAGCATTTTTGATCTCATACATCTTGGAAAATTCAATTGAAAGCTTCGTCAAGTAATCTTCCTCAGAATCTAAAAAAGATTCTTTCGATTCATTCATGACTGTAATGCTAGAAATGTTGGTAATTAGTACCTCATTTTCTTCTGCGGCTAGAGCTGATTCGCCACTCTGCTCAGCATCTGTATCAGCATAAGCAAACTGATCTTTGACAATATTTGCCATTAGTACGAACAGAGCTTCCTCGTTTTCTTCTTCTTCTGAGGATAGTAATAGTCCTCGTCATTTTTCGGAATGTCAGAAGCCTCTTTCCTTGTCAGCAGCACCCTGGTGACTGCTTTGACAACACGTCTCTCGAATCTTTGCTTCAGACGCTCTCTCTCTTCTTTGCTGACTTTCATACATTCATCCTTTAGGTGTTCTGGCGAACCGCATACAAAGCACGTTCTGGGCTTTCACTCTGCTGAGCGGGTAGATGATGATGATTGCTGGATTTCTTAGGCCTCTTTCTCAGCTTTAGCTTCCATCATCAACTTCTGAAGTTACTTCATCTGCTCTTCCAGCTCACTGGTCTTCAAATCAACAGGTTGAGAGCCTGAGGTTGAAACAACCTCCTTTGCTGGTGACGCTGGAGCAGGTCTTTCTTGCTTATAGAAGGGCTTCTTCATCTTGTACTTGTTGAAGTCCTTCTTAGCGAAGTACGCTAGATCCTCAGAGTTAGCAGCGAGTGTTGATGAAGCTTGTGCCACGACCGCTTCATTCTTTTTCGATTGCTATATAATAAACTCTAGAGATTTGAGTTGAGCGAATACGTCGGATGTAGACATGTTGTTGAGGTCTTTTTCACTCAGGCTCGTCATCTTTGCGAACCAATCATCCCTTGGATGTAGTTTAGAGATAATCTTGTTGTTCATCTCCCCATTACCATATTCTTTGCCCAGATTGCGAAGTGCTCCTATAATGGTATTGAATCGTTCTTCCATGGCTTGTATGGATTCACCTGCAATCATAGAGAATGATTCATATTTGTCAACAGCTAACTGTAGCTTGTTAGGCTTCATCTAGTCTATTTCTCGGGATGATTCGCAGACATATTCCCACATTTCTTTGGCAGTATCAAAGTCAAGCGCTTTATCAGCCATCAACTTTGGTAGAGAATCATAGATTAGCTTCTTTGCCACGTGTTCCAACTGGGCTCTCTTTTTGTCCTCTGTTGTGTATTCTTCATAAGGCTTTGGAACCATTTGAGGTATTGGTTCTTTTCCATCAGCAGCAGGTCTTAAAAAATGTTAGCTTTCATAATTTTAATTGGACCTCTTTCATGCACATTTGCCATTTCAGGATGTATGCTTGGAAGCTATATAAGAGCAAGCTTCTTCCATGACTTGAAGTTCTCCTTTGAGTACTTCCCAAGTGAGTGGTTCAACATTTTGTCCACGCCTTAAGTAATTTCCAGAGCTAGACAGACAAGACACAGAAAAATAAGTAATAATGCAAGGAAAAAATAGATCTCGTCTTAAGCGACTCAGAAGCAGTCGGTTTTTCAACCTCCTGCTCTGATACCACTTGTTGGTCCAGATTTATCAGAATCGTCGTGTTTAAACAAGAACACAAAATGCAGCGGAATAAGTTAACGTCACTTACACTTAAGTTTTCCTTTAAAGATTATTTAAGCTCAGGGATGATTAAGGTTTCTTCACAGTTATACACTAGCAATATGATTGCTAGGCTTAAAATCTCGTGCGTAATAAAACAGTAACTGAACACGATATATATAGTGACTCGATCCAAACAGATCTACGTCCATTCCTTAGCCAAAGCGCCAAGAATTTCACTAAGAAAGTATAAAAAGTACAAGGAATCATCTTTCCCGAGTAATAGGATAGTGAACTTTCGACCTGGCTACTCCACAACTATCCTCCGTTACTTCGCAGTCCTTAGTCTAATTCAGCTACAGCCAAGTCAAGGGCGGGACCTTTGTAAAACTTGACTTTTTTCGACAGTGACGGGAGTTTTTATAGTTCTCTCCTGAACATATCTATTTTTGGCAAGATGCCACTGTTGGATGCTTCCAAGATCGGAAGGTATCCTAATGATTGAATCCTTAAAAGGAATTCAATGAAACACTTGAGTGTCAGATCTTGAATGTAGGGGACACTCGGTGGTTGAGAGCTTTAAAGATTCTTCTTATCTTGTTAATGCTCTCGTGACTACTTTTCACTTTGTTTGTCTGAGGAATCTCTTGAGTGTGAGTTCATGAGTAAAGTGTGAATAAAGCATTAGTCGATTCTCACTTTTGGACTTGTCTTTTATACTTGGAGATTCAACTTTTGAATCTCTATATCCGTTAGACACAACGGTTCTTCTTCCAAGAGTGGATTGACTTTTCCGGTCGCTTTCTGCGTCATACAGTACTTTCTGAACCACTTTGGGAAAGCTTTGTCCTTTGTGTGTACTTCTGTCAGAACGTGAGTGTAGCATTCGTTGATGACTACATCGCCATGCTAGGTAATCTCAGAACTATCTGCTAGGCCTTTGATTGCTAAATCACTTCTAGCGATCTGCTGTTGCTAGAATCTGACTTCTGACGCTTCAGCAAGGTTTAGCACTCGATTCCTCTGAAATGTTCTAGCAGATGCTGACTTCCTAAGCATTATGCTAATCTTCTTCTGTCTGCTAAGAGAATCCTTCTTAGAAGTCTCTTCCTTTATCATATGTTTGCTAACGCCTTAGCAAACATTCTCTTTAGCAATTTTTGATATCTGTTTGAAATGCTTCTAGCAACCTATTCTATTACAACTCAATATTCACCCTATACAGGACATTACACGAGTTGCTAGACAATGCTATAATTCAGCAGTGATCGACCAAATGCTAAGGCTTTGATTCAACAAAACCTATTACAAATTTGATCCTAAGGGGAGAATCTCAAAATGATTCCCAACAATCTTTATGAAAAAATATAATATTTTATCAATCTACAAAATTTATCGATCAATCTTATCTTTATACGAAAATGTTGGTATCGCAGAAATTTATCGATTCTCAATGAATTAAATTTATGATTAAATCAACTAATTCTTCATATTCAAAATAAAGGTAAAAAGGGAATTAACTCTCAACTATTGATTTCTCAAATACTCTTCTCTAGAAATCTTCAATTAAATGTAACAATAAAGTATTATTTCCAAAATTCCGATAGTTACATTAAAATTTGCAAGGAGTGTTACATTCCCCGCTACTAAAAATCTTAACCTAAAATTTGTCTAATAATTTATTATGAAGTTCCTTAGTTTTGAAATCCATGATTGCTTCGGGTCCTTCTTCATAAATCAAATCTGACTAGAGTTCATTGTCATCTCGCTATAATTACGCGTCTTGGATCAAATACATGCTTCCACATTTGTTACACATAGAAAAGGTTATGAACATTTCCAAAATCTGGTGGTAGAGCCAAATGATAGGCTACAGCTCCGATGCTCTCCCAAATTTTGTAACGGCCAATGTATGTGGGTCTGAGTATACTTTAGCTCCAAAATGAACAATTCACTAGGAAGGTGATATCTACAAGAACACCTTGTCTCCAACTTCAGAATTCAACTTTGTTCGTAGCTCTTTAGCGTATGATTTATGTCGATCTTAGGTTCGTTGATTCTAGTGCAAACCTATCCGACAATTTCTATTATTTCTTCAAATGAATCTTGTCCTAAAATTTTCGGCTCTCCAACATCATCCAAATATAAAGGTGATCTGCACTTCGTTCCATAGAGAGCTTTATAAGGGGCCATTTTAATTGTATCCTGGAAGCTGTTGTTGTAAGTAAATTCAATCAAATGTAGGACTAACTCACATTTCCCATCTCTATCGGAAATGATTATTCTGAGCATATTCTCTGGAGTCTGTATAGTTCTCTTTCTTTGACCATCTGTTTGAGTGTGAAATGCGGTGCAAAAGTTTAATCAAGTTCCAAGCTTTTCTGTTAGTTTGTCTAAAATCGAGATGTGAACTTTGTGTCTCGGTCAGACATAATTATCGTCAACAATCCATGTAGTCGATATATTTCCTTGACATAAATATGGGCCAGCTCATTAGATCCATATGTGATCTGAATTGGCTAAAAATGTGCACTCTTGATAAAATTCTCTTCTAGCGTGATTATAGTGCATGCTTTAGGTGGAACCTTTCTGCTTAGTGCATCGACTACTAAAATTAGCTTTACTAGGATGGTAATTGATGCTTAAGTTTTAATCCTTCACTAGCTCTAACCACCTTATTTGCCTCATATTTAAATCTTATTGCTCGAAAAAGTACTTGGGCTCTTTTGATCAGTGAAGATTGCACATCTAGCTCTGGATGATGTCTCCAAATATTTAGTGCATGAACAATGGCTGCAAATTCCATGTCATGGGTGTGGTAATTCACTTCATGTGCCCTCAATTGGCGCGATGCATACACAATCATCTTGTGTTCCTACATCAAAACACAACATAGACCATTCTTCGAGGTTTCAATATACAATTGATAGACTTTATCCATCTTTGAACTGCCAAAATTGGGGTAGTAGTCAAGAGTTACTTCAAGTGTTGGAAACTCGCTTTGCACTCTTCAGTCCACGTATACTTGATTCCTTTCCATAGTAGTTGAGTCATGGGACTGACAATCTTAGAAAGTCCTTTGATAAATATGCGGTAGTAACCTGCCAGTCCAAGGAAACTTCGAACTTCATTTGGCATTCTAGGAGATTCCCACTCCTTCATAGTTTGCATCTTAGTTGGATCCATATTAATTTCTTCAGTAGATACTATGTGTCTTAGGAACATCACCTCCTTTAGCCAAATATATCATCAATTCTTGGAAGTGGATACTCATTCTTCAAAGTGAGTTTTTTCATCACTTGATAATCGATTCAAATGCACATTGATACTCATCCGTGAACTGAATCACCAAATCCGATTAAGCAGGACCAATCATGGAAGTTGAATTCAATAGGTAATTCATCAAACCCTAGCATGCTCCTATGAATTTAATGCGTGGATAATGAGAATACCTTTATTCCGTAGAGTCTGATCCGATCTTTCACGTTTGAATATCCAACTTTAATTCAACCACGCGATTCGATTAAATCTGCAAAAATAGAAATTAGCAAAACCAATTTCTTGATTTAATTTAATAAAAAAAACAGAAAAAGAAGGCTTGTTCTCCAAATTCTATATTCAGATCTGTATCCCAATGCTGTTCAGATCTGCTACTGGTGAGGATTCCACAGATCTGTAATTGTGTAGGCCAGAGTCGAAATCCTCCTCCCTCTATACACCAGCGCCGCCGCCCCCTCTCTCTTCCTAGGGTTTCAAATTGATTTGAATGTTCTGAAGTGGCTAGGGTTTCACGAGAGAGCTATCTATTTATAGACCTAGGGTTTTAACCCTAATGGGCTACTGGGTCTTTTTTCAGCATATTCAATTGGGCCAGACCTGGGAACTAATGCAAATAATAAAGTGGGCCTATGAATTAATTAAATTTTCACCACATAATTAATACTGACCTACCCCTTTATTACCACGTTATGAGACTGGGCTGCATTTATCTGAGAATCTCCATATTTAAGGTTACCGAACATTCATTAATTAATCGGAGCTTCTGACAAGCTCTATCTACAATTAATTAATATCTTATTTTGCTCAGCAGTACCACTCAAACCTTATCACTCGTGCCTGAACTTAATCAGCCTGCAGGACTTTGTCACGATGAACATTATTGAGCTCCTCAGGGAATGTCCCCATCTTAGTACTCGGATATGGTTACCCAAATCCAGTCTCAGGCTGTGCTACACGAACTTCTGCTACCCAAGATGCGGATATACGAGCACATTACTTAGGCTCTCCACCATGACAAATCAAAGTAACAGTCGACCCGTGCATACCCTTGAACCCTCGATAGGGTTTGGACTCAATCAAGAACAAGATCTTGTATTCGCTGATGTCAGAAAGACAAATACATCTCAATGTGGTCCAATCAATACGCCACCCTCGCGTACCAGCATATCAAGTAACCAAGTCAGATTACTTCTTCCGACTATGTCGCAGCCATCCGGACAGACGTATCCTCAACGCTGTCTCAGCTGTGATAATATTTATTTCTTACTAGGTCATGTGAGCATACTGTCTTCTTCGATCTACAATACGCCGTATGATCGTCCCTATCCGTGAGACAGAAGGATACCATTATTACGTGCATGTAAGTTTGTTTAATAGATAGGAGAAAAGTCAATCGTATACTCATTATAATAAATGCTTTCTGAATACAAAACCCAACAATCTCCCACTTATACTCATAGCATTACAATGGCTATTACAGAGTATACAATGCGACTATCTACCATGGCTATCAAGTTAACCACTGTCAGTGGTCGGCATCCACCTCAGACCTAGCTCACGAATATGTCTTTCGTAAACCTTCGGTGGCAAGCTCTTTGTAAATGGATCAGCTAGGTTGTCTCTAGTGTCAATCTTCTTGATCAACACATCGCCCTTCGATACGATTTCTCGTATGATATGGTACTTTCTCTCTATGTGTTTGCTTCCCTTGTGAGTCCCTGGTTCCTTCGAGTTTGCCACTGCACCAGAGTTATCACAATAGATTGTGAGGCTCTTCGGCAAGCTCGAAATCACATCCAACTCTAAAAGGTAGTTCCAGAGCCATACCCTTTCTTTCGAAGCTTCGGAGGCAGTGACATATTCCGCCTCCATGTTGGAGTCAGCAATGAATTTCTGCTTTGAGCTCCTCCAAGATACAGCCCCACCTCCCAAGGTAAAAACATATCTTGAGGTCGATTTCTTCTCGTCCTGGTCTCTATCGAAATCCGAATCTGTATAACCTACAGGGCACAAATCCTCATTTTGATAAACCAGGCAGTAATTCCTAGTTCTCCTCAAGTACTTGAGGATGTGCTTTACCGAAGTCCAGGCGGCTGTCTAGGGTTAGACTGATATCTCGCTACCATGGCAACAACATAACAGATATCTGGCCTGGTACACTGCATTGCATACATGAGGCTACCCACCGCAGAGGCGTATGGTATAAGACTAATCTCATCTTTCTCTCACTGTGTCTCAGGACACTACCCTTTAGAAAGATGAACGCCACGTCTAAAAGGTTGCAAACCTTTCTTGGTGAGTTGGATGCTGAACCGGGCTATCACAGTATCCATATAGGATGCCTGGGATAAGCTTTTAACATCCTTCTCTTACGATCTTGTAAGATTTTAATCTCAAGGATGTACCCAGCTTCTCCCAAATCCTTCATTTGGAACTGTTCGGATAACCAACTCTTGATTTCCAAATTCACTCCCTCGTTGTTTCCAAGTAGGAGTATGTCGTCCACATATAGTGCAAGGAAAACCACGCTCCCACTAACACAAAGTCGGTACACACAACTTTCGTTCTCCAACTATGAAAAACCATAGGATTTAAACACATCATTGAAACGCAAGTTCCACGAACTCAAAGCTTGCTTAAGTGCGTACAGGACTTCTTAAGCTTCCAGACAAGATGTTCTTCGCCCTTGAGAATGTAACCCTCGGGTTGCCGCATATAGATGTCCCTACCTTCTTCAAGGTAACCTTTTAGAAAAGTGGTTTTGATATTCATCTGCCAAATCTCGAGGTCCTGAAGGGATTCGTGAACTAAATCGTGAAGTCCGTTTGCCAAGGATCGTTAATTGGAATATAAAAAATAAATTGCTATGCCTATGATTAATCCTAGCATGCTCTATTTCATATGCATAAGGGGGTTTATGCGGAATACCTGGATTGTAGAAACCTGAAGAACGAGTGCTTAGAGATTTGATCCTCAATCCTTTCCCACGCACCAAGATTAATTCCTAGCAGATTGAGGAATTAAATCTAAGAAAATAAAACATTGATTTTTGAAAACAAAGAGGGAGAGAAGAAAGAAGATCCTCCTGTTCTGATCTTCTGATCTGTATCCCAACTCCAATCCGAATATCTGGTGAAGATTCCCTTCGGATTCCTTGCCCGGTTGAGAAGCAGAATTTCCTCCTCGTTTCTCAGATCTAGTCGATCACCAAAGCCCCCAAATACTGGTTTGTTGTGTGCAACATATAATCTTGTGGTGTGTTGAGATCTGAGGAACTGAGGCCTATTTATAGGAAAATACTGGACTTCTATTGGGCCAGAGTTTCATGGGCCAGACCAGGGACCAGAATGCAAATAACAAATAAGGCCTATCAATTAATTAATTCCCATATTCAACCAAGAATATAATTAATTAATTAATATTGATTCATTCCACCAGAGAATGAATACTTTCCTACCTATTTCCTACCACATTTTGAGGTACGGGTTGCATGGGCTCGGTATATCCCCACATTTAAGGTTACAGACATTCATTAATTAATTTAAGCTCTGACAAGCTATTTAATTAATTAACATCTTATATTCCAGAGTCAATCCACTCAAACCTTTTCACTTATGCCTGAACTTAATCAGCCTGCATGACTTTAGCATAACGAACCTTTTGAGCTGCTCAGGGAATGTGACCATCCTATACTTGATGTGGTTACCTAGTTCCAGTAACAGACAATCATACACAAACTGCTATTACCCAAGATACAGATATACAAGCTCAACCAGAGCCTTTCACTGCATCTCAAAGTAATACACAATCTGCATGTACTTTTGTAACTTCATATAGGCTTAGAATCTCATCAAGCCATAGTGATCTAGATTCTTTTAATGTCAGATAAAAGAATCAATCTCGACTTAGGTCCTTATCAATGTGTGCCTCACACCAGCATACCAAGCCATCCAAGATAGATTGCTTATTACTGCGTAAGTTACAGCCTACACCTACAGTTTATCCTGGAACTGTCTCAGCTGTGATAATTATTTATATCTCGCTAGGTCAAATGATCCATATGATCTTCCGTGATCTACTACACACCGTATGATCTTCCTATCGACAAGATAAGAGGATAATTGTATTTGCAACACATGTTTGTTAATTTAGACAGGAGATGAACATTCAACATTTATGATTCCCAGTATATTAACTAATCGACCTTGTACATAATATACCAATAATAATGCTTTTAGTATATAAATCCATCAATCTCCCACTTATACCCAGAGCATTATACAGGTGCTTTCCAGAGTATAATGCGTCTAAACTAATCTAGCTATTACATCAATCATTCTACGTGGCTGGCTTTGCCCTCAGCCCAAGGTTACGTACATGCATCTCATAGACCTTCTGAGGCAGAGCTTTTGTGAATGGATTCGCTAGATTATCCTTTGTATCAATTTTCTCTACCAGCACATCACCCCTTGCTATGATTTCTCGTATAATATGGTACTTCCTCTCAATGTGTTTTGTTGCTCTGTGAGTTCGTGGTGCCTTTGAATTAGCCACAGCTCTTGAATTATCACAATATACCGTGATAGTCTTGGGCAGCTTAGGAATCACGTCCAACTCCAGAAGGAAGTTTTGAAACAATACTGCTTCTTTTGAAGCCTTAGAAGCAGCCACATATTCTGCTTCCATGGTAGAGTCAGCAATGCACTTCTGCTTTGCACTCCTCCATGATATGGCCCCACCTCCCAATGTAAAGACATAGTCAGAGGGGGACTTCTTTTCGTCTCGGTCTGCCTGGAAATCCGAATTCGTATAACCCACAGGGCACAACTCCTCGCACTAATGGACAAGACAATAGTCTCCAGTCCTTTTCAAGTACTTGAGTATGTGCTTTACCGCGGTCCAATGCGCCTGTCGAGGGTTAGACTGATATCTTGCTACCATGCCTACAGCAAAGCAGATATCTGGCATCGTACATAGCATAGCATACATGAGGCTACCCATGGCCGGTGCATACGACACGTTGCTCATCTCATCTTTCTCCTTTTATGTCGCCGGACACTGATCCTTGGAAAGATGTAAGCCATGTCTGAAGGGTAACAGACCTTTCTTGGCAGTTTGCATGCTGAAACGGGCAATCACATTATCCACATATGATCTTTGAGACAAGGTCAGCATTCTCTTATTGCGCTCCCGCAATACTTTTAGCCCTAGGATGTATCCTGCCTCCCCAAGGTCCTTCATATGAAAATGTTTGGGTAACCACCCCTTTATGCCCGACAATAATTCCACATTGTCGCCAAATAGGAGAATATCATCTACATAAAGTGCAAGGAACACCACGCTTCCGCTGACACATAGAAAGTGTACGCAACTCTCGTTTGAACATTGTGAAAATCCATTGGATTTAATCACTTCATGAAAACGTAGATTCCATTATCGTGAAGCTTGTTTAAGTCCATACAACGACTTCTTAAGCTTCCAAAACAAATGTTCTTCTCCCTTCTGCACATAACCTTTTGGCTGTTGCATATAGATGTCCCTACCTTCTTCAAGGTACCCGTTTAGAAACACAGTTCTGACATCCATCTGCAAGATTTCTAGGTCATTATGTGCTGCTAAGGCTAGGAGAATTCGAATGGACTTAATCCTGGCTACCGGTGAAAAGGTCTCGTCATAGTCTACACCTTCTTTCTGACTATAACCCTTCGCCACCAGCCTTGCTTTGAAAGCTGTAATTTCACCATTCGTTCCTTTCTTTCTTTTGTATACCCATTTGCACCCTATGGCTTGATACCCATCTGGCAAATTAGTTTTCTGGTATACATCCATAGCTATAATGGATTCTAATTCTGAATCCATGGCGATCAGCCATTTGTCTGCATCTTTATCAGATACCGCCTCATTGTACGTCCAGGGATCGGTATCAACTAGTCCGTTTTCTGGGATCAAGTCAAAAGACTCTCCCACGAACATATACCTTTTGGGTTGGTGGACAACCCTCCCACTGTGACGAGGCATCTGAGCCGTGTCAGTCGTTGGCACAGTACTCGTTGGTCCCATCCCTTGCATTGATGGCACTGTTGGTATTGCCTCACCTATTACAGGTGGATTTACCACAACACTGGGCTTTCCTCATGTAATCGCTTCCTTATCCACAAGCTCGTGGAGGATAATTTCACTCATGGATCTGTGGTTTCTTACATATTCGTCCTCCAAGAATCTTGCGTTGGTACAGACAACCACTTTCTGATTCTCAGGACAATAAAAGTAACCACCTTTCGTTTGCCTGGGATACCCTACAAACAACATCAGCTTACACCTATTTTCTAACTTATTAGGTTCGTTTGTCAGCACATATGCTGGACAACCCCAAACCCTCACTCTGTTCAAACTTGGCTTTTGCCCATACCAGAGTTCCAGAGGCTTTTTAGGAACTGATTTAGAAGGTACCAGGTTAAGCAAATATGCCGCTATCTCAAGGCATATCCCCAAAACTAAATCTGCAAGCTTGCATAACTCATCATCGACCTGACCATTTCCAAGATAGTTCTATTTCTTCTTTCCGATACACCATTTTGTTGAGGGGTTCCTGGTGCAGTCCACTGGGATGTAATCCCGTTGTCTGACAAGTACTACAAGAACTCATTACTGAGGTATTCTCCACCACGATCTGATCGTAGTGTCTTGATAGTCTTACTTAGCTTCTATTCTACCTCAATCCTAAACTCTTTGAGTTTCTCAAAGCATTCAGACTTGTGGCGAAGCAAATAGACATATCCTAATCTCGAGTAATCGTCATTGAATATGGCAAAGTACTCATAACCTCCACGAGCTTGCGTAGACATTGGTCCACATAAGTCAGAGTGGATCAATTCCAACACATCCTCTGCTCGAGACTGACTTGCCTTAAAAGGCCTGGTCGTCATCTTTCCCTCTATACAGGATTCACAGATTTGATGCGGTACCACTTGAATAGAATCCAAGAGCCCATCGCATGCTAATCTTTTAATTCCCTTTAGATTGATGTGACCTAGTCTCAAGTGCCAGAGATATGTTTGATCCTCATCGGAAGAAAACTTTCTCTTTAAATGATTATTATTATTAGATGAGTTTGCAACACTCATTGAAGATTTATGCATACAATCAATGATATAGAGAGAGTCAATCAGTTTGCCACGACAGATAACACCGTTTTTACCATTGATAGAAACTCCACTATAAAACATAACTGAATATCCATCACTAAATAACTTGGAAACTGAAATTAAGTTCCGCTGGAAAACCAGCACATATAAAACATCTCTCAAAATCAAAACATTGTTTTCAAAGCATAAAGTAAAATCGCCAATGGCTACTGCTGAGACTAGCTCTCCACTACCCATTGAGATGGTAATCTCGTCATGCTTCAGTTGCCTTGTCGGCCTGAACCCCTGCAAAGTATAACAAACATGATCAGTAGCTCCAGTATCCACTACCCAAGAATGGGTAGAAACTGATGCTAAACATGTTTCCGTTATAAATGCACATGACGCACCTAGTCTACCTGTGCTAGGCACTAGAAAATCTATTTCACTTCGCTTGCGTTTGTATGGCTTGGTGATGTTTTCTGCCATATCAACTTCATCTAACCTTTTAAGCATTTCTTTTGCTTCAGCAACTGTCTTGTCAAAAGCTGACAAAGTTGGAGCAAATTCAGATGCTATCATGTCAGATTCTTCTCGCAGCAGGGCCCCAAGTAACCCATAAAGAGGAAACTCGTGCCTGACACCGAGAGACTTGATGAAATCATTATAAGAATCAGATAGAGAGTGCAAGACAATATTTATTTCTGCCCGCTTGCTAATTTGTCCACCTCTCTTTCTGTACTTTCTCATAATTCTCATCATACTGATGAAGTGCAGAATCAACGAACTCCCTTCAGTCATTTTCTTGGAGACCAGTTCCTTTATAAGTTTATAACTGACAGTTCATCTCACCTTCCCATATACTTCCACAAGGTCCCTCTATATCTCAACAGTAGATTGGTACTTATTGTATTTGAGCCTTAATTCTCTACACAGACTCTTCATGATGAGAATGCATGCAAACTCATCAGAAGCTTTCCATCTTTCATTGAATTCTCGCTCATAACCAGTACAGTTCCAGTACTTGGGAGATAGAAGGTCCATGTAAAGTACACGAGCATGTTTTGGAGTGCAGAGTATTTCCATGAAGCAAAACTTCCACTCAGGAAAATTCGGACCAGTCAAAGGGTTTGATGTCAACAGGTTAATGATATGAGCAATAGACATGTCTGAAAACAATAAATCAAATTAAAAATTAAAACATAGTCGCAAACAATTGAAACAATTAGATATTGAAACCTTATGATAAAACAATATTAATGTTTCCTTCAATTTGCCTAAGTATTATTATTGCAAGCCAAACATGTGGACGTTTACAACAAAACACTTAACCAGACTGCATATTTCAATTCCAGTCCTTTAATTCCAATCCATGCCCGGGTTAGTTAGACAAATGGAATTAATAAATGGAGACTAACTTAAGACCATATTATCCTACTGAGCAGGGATATCACAAATGAGTTATACTCTGTACAATATCTAATCTAGCTTACCACCAAAGCCAACCCTCCCATATAAGGATCTACTAGGACACACGTGATCCCTATAATAAGGCTGTCTCATTTAATTCAATCCCTAGAGAAATTATGAAAACTCAATACGCAAGCTACACATGTAGATGTTTACGCATGAACTCCCACTTCTCACATGAAATAAATGTTTGTTACAAAAAATTCTATCTATTAGAACTTATGAATAATAAATTAACTAAGCTACACATGTAGAACTTTACCTAATAAATTACCCACTTCCAATAAATGATCGCTTTGTGGAGGTCTTACTAAATTATGAGCTTAGTAATTTTAAATTCATAAGGTTCAATTGCACAGATTATTTCATGTAGCCATAATTATAACATTGCTAAAAATCTATCATGCATGGCATGAACACCGACTTTATAGTTATAATTAAATACACAAAATAAATCACATAGCATGCTTTAAAGCTGTAAATAAAAGTAGTAGACGTGCTCCTATTATCTACAACATGCTTATATGCTGCGTAATTAACTTAAACACATATATCATGCGAAGACAAATAATAAAACAAATAAAAAATGTCCTCGTGGCCTCATGATACAGAATTAAGAAATAATCCTATCTATTACACTTTGGAATTATTTCACAGATCTTCAACTGGGCTCCCACTACTTGGACTGTGATCTAACTTTATTTTCTGAATTTGGGCCTCCAAGATTTGATCCATCAGAAAATAGGACAACATGGCCAGTTAACCAGATCGCAGGCCTAGGCACACATTGCAAGCCCAATAGCCCGCACGAACTTGGCCCGATGGGCCACCACCGGCGAACCACCGCCGCCGCGAGGGCTGCCGAAATCGTGCAGTGATCACGCATGCACGTCACATGATTGCAGCCCACGATTCGTTCCCCCGGCCATCATCCCGCGTGCCTGCCGCCACTCCGGCCTGCACCTTCGTCGTCCGTCCACGCCGATCACAATCTTCTCCATCGTCGGCCTCCGTGACTCGCCGGAATCACACAGGGAGGCCGCGCGCAGCACGCAAGCCCTACAGTTTGAGTGTTTGCTGCGCACGTTGCCTCGCCGCCGAGCCACCCAGCCTGGGACCCCTCACCTGAGCCACGCCGCACGACCTGCCCTGCCGATGCCGTCCGAAGGAGGAGAGAGCGCCGCCGGTGCTGTGCGCGGGGCTGCACAGGTACGCTGCGCGCGCTCATCTCGCCGTCATCTCGGCCTCCTTCCTCGTCCCTCGCATTGCCAGCCTAGGGCCACCACGCTTGCCTGGCCGGCTGTGGCCGCGCGGCAATCGCCATGCGTGCGCGCGCACACCTTGCTTGAACCCTAGGGTTTCGCATGCTTGCGCTACCGCCACCGCCGGTCATCACCTGCCGCATGCTGTCCCACCGTGCCTGCGCTCGCCGACTGCCGTGCATGGCGTGCTTCCTTGTTGGCACCGTCGTGCGTTGTTGTGCGGTCCTTCGTTCTTTGTGTTCTTCATTCGTTCTTTGTGTTCTTCGTTCTCCGTTATAAAGATTTAATTTAAAAAATTGAAAATTACATGGGATTGCATCCTAATACAATTTGAAATTTAAATCTAACCATGGATTTATCTCATGGGTGAAAAATGAATCCTTATAAAAGGGCGGATTAACCCGAGAACCACGAGGACGAAAAAAACATAATCATACAATCTATAAAATCCATGCAATCATTCAATAATAATTATCATGCATATTATAGGCAATACTATTTTTTCTGATAGAGCCAATTAATTCGACCTGACTCTGATACCAATTGAAGGGATTCGTGAACCGAGTCGCGAAGTCCGTTTGCCAAGGATCGTTAATTAGAATATCAAAAATATATTGCTATGCCTATGATTAATCATAGCATGCTCTATTGAATATGCATTAGGGGGTTTATACGGAATACCGAGATTGTAGAAACCTGAAGAACGAGTGCGTAGAGATTTGATCCTCAATCATTTCCCACACACAAAGATTAATTCCTAATAGATTGAGGATTTACATCTAAGAAAATAAAACAATTATTTTCGATAACAAAGAGGGAGAGAAGAAAGAAGATCCTTCTGTTCTGATCTGTATCCCAACTCAAATCCGAATATCTAGTGAAGATGCCCTTTGGATTCCTTGCCCAATTGAGAAGCAGAATTTTCTCCTCGTTTCTCAAATCTGGTCGATCACCAAAGCTCCCAAATACTGGTTTGCTGTGTGCAACATATGATCTTTTGGTGTGTTGAGATCTGAGGAACTGAGGCCTATTTATAGGAAAATACTTGACTTCTATTGGGCCTGAGTTTCATGAGCCAAACCAGGGACCAGAATGCAAATAGCAAATAAGGCGTATCAATTAATTAATTCCCATATTCAACTCAGAATATAATTAATTAATTAATATTGATTCATTTCACCAGAGAATCAATACTGTCCTACCTATTTGCTACCACGTTTTGAGGTACGGGTTGCATGGGCTCGGTATATCCCCTCATTTAAGGTTACACACATTCGTTAAATAATTTAAGCTCTAACAAGCTATTTAATTACTTAACATCTTATATTCCTGAGTCAATCCACTTAAACCATTTCACTTATGCCTGAATTTAATCAGTCTGCAGGACTTTAGCATAACGAACCTTTTGTGCTGCTCAGGGAATGTCACCATCCTATACTGGATGTGGTTACCTAGTTCCAGTACCTGACAGTCATACACAAACTGCTATTACACTAGATACAGATATACAAGTTCAACCAGAGCCTTTCACTGCAACTCAAAGTAATACACAATCTGCATATACTTCTATACCTTCATATAGGCTTAGGATCTCATCAAGCCATAGAAACTAGATTATTTTAATGTCAGATAAAAGAATCGATCTCGACTTAGGTCCTTATCAATGTGTGCCCCACACCAGCATAACAAGCCATCCAAGATAAAATGCTTATTACTGCGTATGCTGCAGCCTACACCGATAGTTTATCCTGGAACTGCCTCAGCTATTATAATTATTTATTTCTCACTAGGTCAAACGATCCATACGATCTTTTGTGATCTACTACACACCGTATGATCTTTCTCTCGATGAGATAAGAGGATAATTGCATTTGCGACATACAAAATTTATGATTACTAGTATATTAACCAATCGACCTTGTACATAATATACCAATCATAATGCTTTCAGTATATCAATCCATCAGGTCCATTGCGCAGCTATGGCAAGGAGTATCTGGATTGACTTGAGCATGGCTACAGGTGAAAAGATTTCGTCATAGTCTATGCCCTCTTTCTGACTATAACCTTTTGCCAGCAGCCTGGCTTTAAAAGCTGTAATTTCTCCGCCCGCCCGCTCCTTTCTTTCTCTTGTTTACCCACTCGCACCCTATGGCTCTAAAGCCATCCGGAAGCTCAGCTTTCAGGTATACATCCATAGCAGTTATGGATTCAATCTCATAATTCATGGCGACACGACATTTTTCAACATCTTTGTCCTACACTGCCTCTTCGTAAATCAGCGGGTCAGAGTCCTCACATCAGTCTTCTGGGCTCATGTCCGAAGACTCACTCATGAACATATATCTTTCTGGCTGGAAAATAACTCTCCCACTGCGACGAGGCATCGGTGCTGTGTCAGCAGTAGGTGCACTAAGTTTTGGTTCTGCACCTTGCAGTGAAAAACGCGCCTGTGGTGCTGAACCAGTCACAGGTGCACCCACATTCGCACGTTCCCCTTCCCTTGGATTTGCATTCTTGTTTTAAATTTCTAGAAGAACGATATCACTCCTTCTCTTGTGGTTTCTCAGATACTCGTCCTCCAAGAATCTAGCGTTGGTGCTAACAAGGATTCTCTGACTCTCAGGACAGTAAAAGAAACCACCTTTCGTTTGCCTGGGATACCCTACAAACAACATTATTTTGGACATGCTTTCTAACTTATCAAGTTCCTCTATCAGCACGTGTGCCGAACAATGCCATACTCTGAACTTTCACATACTCGGTTTGCAACCAAGGAAGAGCTCAACAGGTGTCTTAGGAACTAATTTAGAAGGCACCACATTCAATATGTAAGCCGTTGTTTCCAATGCGTATCCCCAAAATGATATGGGTAAGCTTGCATAGCTTATCATTGTTCTTACCATCTCTAAAAGAGTTCTATTTTTCTTTCAGCTACACCGTTTTGCAGGGGAGTACCCGGTGCAGTCCACTGGGATGTAATCCCATGATCTAACAAATACTGCAGAAACTCGTTACTGAGGTATTTGCCACTGCGGTCAGATCGTAGTGACTTTATAGTTTTCCCGACCTTCTTTTCTACCTCAGCCTTCAACTCTTTGAATTTCTAAAAGCATTCAAACTTGTAGCGAAGCAGATAAACGTATCTGTATCTTGAGTAGTCGTCAATAAAAGTGATGAAGTACTCATAACCTCCACGAGACTATGTGGACATGGGCCCACATAAGTCATAATGGATCAATTCCAACACTTCCTCAGCTCGAGTTTGACTAGCCTTGAAAGGCCTAGAACACATCTTGCCCTCGATGCAGGATTCGCAGACTTGATAAGGTACAGGCCAGACTAAGTCCAATGTACCGTCATCTTCAAGTCGCTGAATCCACTTCAAGCTGATGTGACTGAGTTTCAAGTACCAGAGATATGTAAGATCCTCGTCAGAAGAAGTAAGTTTTCTCTTCCTAGGATTACCAATTTTGGATGAGTTACATGCAATACTTGCGGAAGACTTATTTATGATTACAGTTAATAACATAGAGAGAGTTATTCAGCATCCCACAACAGATAACACCGTTATTACCAATGATAGAAACACCACTATAAAAAATAACTGAATATCCATTAACATAAAGTTTGGAAACTGAAATAAGGTTCCGCCGAAAATTTGGCACATATAAATCATCTCTCAAAGTCAAAAACAGAATCATCAAAGTACAAGGTGAAATCTCCAATGGCAGCTGCACTCACTTGTGTTGCATTCCCCATCGAGACGGTAACCTCGTCATTCTTCAACACCTTCCTCGGTGTGAACCCCTGCAAAATGTAACAAATATGATCAGTAGCTCCAGTATCCACTATCCACGAATGAGTAGAAACCGATGCTAAACATGTTTTCGTTACAAATGCAAATGATGTACCTTGTCCTTTAGCATTTAAACAAGTCACCATTCCACACCCAGCACACCTGTCCTTTTTTGAAGTGACCTTTACTCTCTTCACCCTTCTTGATTTGCTTACACTGCCTGCTTTCCTAAACTTGCTTTCAGCACCATCTTCTCCAACCTTAGAGGTTGTCGTCGAATGGGTACTGGAGACTGTCAGAGCAGGTTTCCATGCATGCATGGAAGATTGCTCCACTACAAGATCATCAAGCAACTCATACAGAGCGTACTCTCCCCTTGCAGCAGCAACTACCTTGAAATCATGGAAAGATTCCGGAAGAGAATTCAGGAAGATATCAATCTCACCTTGAGCACTGATATTACCTCCTCGCACAGTGAACTGTCTCATGAGCTCGATCATAGACATCATGTGCGCTGTCACCGAACTATCCTCAACCATTTTCTTGCACACAAAATCGTGCACAAGTCTATAGTTAACAGTCCGCCCCACATTGCCATAAGCCGTCAAGAGATCCCTCCAGATCTCTCCAGCCCTATTGAAGTTCTCATACTTGTGCTTTAATTCTCTAGATAGGCCAGCCGTGATAAGCCAATAGGCGAAATCATCAACATCCTCCCATCTTTCATAAAACTCAAGCTCAAGTGCACAAACCTCATTATAGCCAGGCCCTAGTGGATCCATGAAAAGAACATATGCTTGATATTTTTCAGATAAAGGATGTGTTTGATGCAAAAACTCCATTCAGGGAAGTTCGGACCATTTAAGGCATTGAGAGCAAGAATATGATCAACAGTAGAGAAAGACATATTTGAAACAATAAAGAATCTTAAATAAGAACATACATGCTGAACTTTTAAAACAAATGCATTGAAAACCTCTTGATAAATCAAATACAAATGTTTTCCACTAATAGCCCAAGAGTTCCCACCACAAGCTACACTTGTAGATGTTTATGATGTCACCCTCAACCAGAACTACGGGTTTTAAGCCCCAATTCTTTAATTTCATAACATGTCAGGAACCTTTAGACACTTAAAATTAATAATTAGTGATAAAAGTTAAACCAAACCATCTTTCAAGAACAGGGAAGCATCAATTGCATTTTATCCTCAGATGCTTCTAAGCAATTAACCACAACTCTGACTCCAGCCAAAAGAGACAGTTTAGCATGGCACGTAACCATACCGCACAGCCCTTAAATCTTTTATTATCTAAAATTTAAATCAATCCTAGATTACTTATGAAAGAGATCTACGCAAACTACACTCGTAGACGTTTACGCAAAACCCTCCCATTATTCATATGATTTAAATTGTTTGTTTAGAAATCCCAACAACTGCAACCCATGCACCTCCGAGAATTAGCAAGGTACACTCGTAGACGTTTACTAAGATGAGAGATGCACTTACAACCTAGGACCGCTTTGTGGAGGTCTGTTGATTTAAAAAAAGCAGCTTAGTATATTGATTCAAAAGGTTTCTTAAATGCGCACACAGATAATTTCATTGTCATTATATTTCCCAAATTTTTGCATGTAATTAAACAAGCCGAAAAATTCCCAAAATATAATCCAACAAGAAATTAATCACATAAGCATGCTTGTAAAGCTGTAAATAATAAAAGCAGTAAATCATGCTTTTCCTATTATCTACACATGCTTATTGTGCAATTAATAAATCACGTTTCATACGTGGACAATTAAGACAAACAAAAATTCCTCGTGGCCCCACAAAATAAGAAAATAAATCCTATCTAATAAAAATTTGAAAAAATAAATCTTTTGAATAACTCCAAATCTATCTTCAAATCTTCAGGGCCTTGAAATCTTCAACCACCAAATCTTTTGGGATCTAGGGTTTTGTGATTTGAAAAATTGTCCCAAAGCTCAATTGCAAACCCTAGGGTTTACATTGAATTGGAGCAATCGTCAAAACACGAACCACCGTTGCAGGAACAGCAGCTGCTGACGCCAGCTAGCGCCGCCGCCCTGCCGCTGCCGCCGATGCCTGCCCGCGGCCGCAGGCGCACGCAGGCCGAGTCTGCCGCCCGCGGCCGCCCGCGCGCGTAGGCTAAGCTTGCCGCCGTGCGCGCCGCTCGCCGCCGCTGATCTCCTATGACCGCACGCGCCTGGCCACCTACCGCCACCGTGCGCGTTGCCCTCGTCCCGCCGGTCTTCGTCCTGTTGAGTTTATAGATTTGAAATAAAATTACATAGACTAAACTATTACAATTTTCCGATCAAATCTAATCAAAGATTTTCTCGTGATTTTTCATCTCTCGATAATCGATGCACATGCACATTGTTGGGAAAATTATCAAAGTTTCCCTTCCCCAGTTGATAGCTTAGATCTTTGATTTGGTGTTTAAGTGTTTTGGTGGATCAAATCCTAAGTCCAACCAGCGTCAGTTTGTCTCTAGAATAGCTCTAGTCTCAAATGTAAAGTCCTGTTTAGGTCTTTTGAGTTGTAAGTCGTAGCTGATCAAGACTCATGCTGACACTGTTCATCAGCATGAGAATCTCTTACCTGGTGAAGGATTTCACCAGCAGACGACTGACAGACCCATGCTGACACTGTTCATCAGCGTGGAGTCAAGAGCTAATGACTGGCTACTGTTCACCAGTTGGAAGGATTTCACCAGCAGGAGGCTGACAAATCCTACCAGCAGAATACGTGTTCTGGCTGACACTATTCACCAGCGGTGAAGCCACCAGTCATGGGAGATTCCAAGAGTTAACATCCAGACAAATTGGTAGACTAAGATTGTGCAAGCGCTAAGTCACCAGCAGAGACTGCCAGCACAAGATCACCAGTATGTTCTACCAGCCGGATGTTACCAGCAGAATTCAAGATTCGCTCTCCCAGAGTCTTAGAGACAAAAAGAAGATTCGTCTGAGGAATATACTGACAAAGTATGACTTTAAGGGAGGATACCTTAAAGTCTATCAGTTCAAGACACCAGTTGCGATTCCTCGTACTGACGAAATAATGCCGTTCTGACACAAAGAGGTCTGTGTCAGAAAAAGCAGACACAGGTATGGCGTTTTCCTGAAATTCCTACCTGCCGTCGTCTGAAGTACATCCGAGGACAGAGACCCATTCCGGATGTGTCCAAACGGCTAGAAATTTGAATGGGATCCTGCGTCTATAAATAGGTCGGAGCTACCAACATTTATGGGGCTTCCACGCTTGCACACTGGTTTACACGCTTGCATCCTGAACATTCAATACTCTCCAACTACCGAAAGAACGAACATTCATTGCAAGCAAGCAAGCATCTTTCGAGGCTTTCTTTAAAGCTTTTCCGTGTGTTGATATCTTTCAAACACGAGACTTCAAGCTTCCTGTTTGTAAGTTTAGACCTCACTTGGTGTTCTTTCTCTTTCTGAGGAAGAACATAGCAGCTCTAGAGCCAGCCAGCTCTTGAGTTATTACGGGCAGTTTGCCGTAGAGGATTTACGTTCTTGGGAGAACTCAACACCCAACCAGTCAGAGGAGGAGGTTGAAGTGACGTGCTCGCACTCCATCCATCTGACAAGAGTTGAAGAAGGACAAGGACCGGGAGCGGTTGATCCAGTGGACTGGTAGACGGGGCATTTACCAGCTGGAGATAGATCGTAGGAACTTTGTACCGGATTACTCTTATAGTGAATTTCCAGTGAGTCGACTGGAGAGTGGACGTAGATCAGTTGATCGAACCACTATAAAAATCCTTTGCCTTTATCTGCTTTCAGTATTTAAATTTCTATTTGAAACCCAGCACTCAAGTGCTGGTGTATATCTGAAAACTGATAACTGTGCAAACTAGGCTTAAAATATTCTAAGTGTTGAGCTATCAGCTGACCAGCCACTCAGCCAGTCAGCTGAGTAACCAGCAGGACAGAGTGCAAGTTAGACTTATAAGTTCAATATTTCCGCTGCGTAACGTTATACACTCTGATAAACCGGGACCAACACACATTGATCCATCCTTCTTCTCTACGAACAGGACAAGTGCTCCCCATGGCGATACTGTAGGGATTTTTCGTAAACTGAATCACCAAATCCGATTAAGTAGGACCAATCATGGATGTTTTATACAATAGGCAATTCATCAAACCCTAGCATGCTCCTATGAATTTAATGCGTGGATAATGAGAATACCTTTATTCCGTAGAGTCTGATCCGATCTTTTGCGTTTGAATATCAACCTTTAATTCAACCACGAGATTCAATTAAATTTGCGGAATCAGTTTTTAGCAAAACCAACTTCTTGATTTAATCTAATAAAGAAAAACAGAAAAAAGAAGGCTTGTTCTCTAGATCAAATCTTCATATCTGTATCCCAATGCTTTTTAGATCTGCTACTGGTGAGGATTCCACAGATCTGTAATTGTGTAGGCCAGAGTCGAAATCCTCCTCCCTCTACACACCAGCGCCGCCGCCCCCTCTCTCTCTACCTAGGGTTTCAAACTGATTTGAATGTGCTGAAGTGGCTAGGGTTTCAGAGTGAGAGTTGTCTATTTATAGACCTAGGGTTTTAACCCTAATGGGCTACTGGGCCTTTTTTCAGCATATTTAATTGGGCCAGATGTGAGACCTAATGCAAATAATAAAGTGGGACTATGAATTAATTAATTCCCATGTCCACAACCCATGACACCATTAATTAATTAATATCAATTCTTTTTCACCACAGAATTAATACTGACCTACCCCTTTATTACCACGTTATGAGAACTTGCCGCATTTATCTGAGAATTCTCATATTTTAGGTTACCGAACATTCATTAATCAATCAGATCTTTTCCCAACTCTATCTACAATTAATTAATATCTTATTTTCCTGAGCAGTACCACTCAAACCTTATCACTCGTGCCTGAACTTAATCAGCCTGCTGGACTTTGGCACGATAAATATTATTGAGCTCCTCAGGGAATGTCCCTATCCTATTACTCGGATATGGTTACCAAACTCCAGTCTCAGGCTGTGTACTACACGAACTGCTGCTACCCAAGATGCAGATATACGAGCACGTTACTTAGGCTCTCCACCATGGCAAATCAAAGCAATAGTCAACCCGTGCATACCCCTGAACCTTCGTTAGGGTTTGGACTCAATGAAGAACGAAATCTTGTATTCACTTATGTCAGACTGATAAATACATCTAAATGTGGTCCAATCGATATGCCACCCTCGCGTACCAGCATATCAAGTAACCAAGACAGATTACTTCTTCCGACTATGCTGCAGCCATCCAGACAGACGTATCCTCAACGCTGTCTCGGCTGTGATAATATTTATGTCTCACTAGGTCAAGTGATCATACTGTCTTCTGCAATCTACAACACGCCATATTATCATCCCTATCGGTGAGACAGGAGGATACCATTGTTACGTGCATGTATGTTTGTTTAACAAATAGGAGAAAAGTCAATCGTATACTCATTGTAATAAATGCTTTCTGTATACAAAACCCAAAAAATACATTGTGTCTAATAAAACTCAGACACAATCACTATTGTAATTGCACTTTTAACTTTTTCACTTCCTTAGGTGCCATTCTGTATGAGGCTTTTGAGATAGGAGTTGCACCTGGTTCTAAATCACTAGTGAATTCTATTTGCCAATTTGGCAGCAATCCGAGTAACTCATCTGGAAAGACATCATCGAATTTTCTTACGACTTCCACATCATGGTTGGTTATTTTTCATTATCATCTTGATTCACGTACACTAGAAAAGCTCGACTATCCTTTATACTTTCTAAGCAATAGGTTTGCGTTGTAAAAATTATGGGAATATTTGTTCTCTTTTAACTCTATGCAAGTATATTGATAACCTTCCAAACTATCCAAAGATACTATCATATCCTTGCAATGATGGTGGCATTGTTTGCTTCCAACGAATCCATTCAAAGTATAACTTCTTTGTCTCTTATCTGTAGAACATTTAAGTTGTCAGCCCTTACCAGACAATATTAAAAAGAAATTTCTATGGTCGGACAAATGCGGTTTGAGAGAGTTTATCCTCTGGTTGGGGTCACTATATATAAGTCATGCTTCATCCTCTCGGTGCTAAGTTATAAATTCTAAATATAATTCTCAGATACGAAAGAATGTAAAACCCAATGTCAAAGAACGCAATAACAGACGACTGACAAATCTGTCCCATACCTGTTTGTTTTCCCTGATCTTTTTTTTTTGGGCTATTCAATAGCATAAGCTCTTCCTTGTCGTGTTGGCTGCGGTGCTTGCTATTTTCGTTTGTATGGTTGTTGCTGTTGGTGCACCTGTAGGATCGGTTTAGCGTGAATGGCGTGGTTGCAAGAATTTTTAGGTAGCGATTGGCCTTGCTGTGTGCAGGTTGATTGTTACCTTGGCAACACTTTGAAGAATAGTGTCCCATCCTTCCCCACTTGTAAGAGTTGGTGTGAAGCGCGGAACACTCTCCTTGATGTTGCCTTCCTTAGCGATTGCAACGTTTGATAGCAAAATTGCCTTGGCGATTATTTCCTTGATTTTTAACAATATTTTGATTTCTAGCATGGTTTTTACGAAAATTTTGATTCCATTGCCATTTCCTCTTCTGTCCAACGGTGGTAGTTTGAGGAACATCATCATGATTTCTCATAGTTCTTGTTCCGGCTGGCTGTTCTTACTGGCAAAAGTGGCTGCTCTGAAACTATTCTTCACTGTTGCTTCGATGTTTAGAGCTTGATGAAGCGAGCCTTTGTAATCTAGTCCATTAAGGTAGGTGATAACTCTCTTATGTGAGATATATTTATGCCTTTAATCTAATAAACTATAGTGTTTTTAGCCTTGTTTAAGTCTATTTCTGATATTAATAAGCATATTCATGCATAGTTAGTGTCTGGAGATACATTATTGAAAGTTAATCCTTTTTGTGTCTAGTTTAGTGAAAATAATGCAGCAAAAATTACAAGTGTGGAATTGAAGGAAAGTGGACATGCTAAGCAAGATGCTGAAGGCATGCTACAACATGATGAGAATTCTATAGAGAGAAAGACGGGGAGAGAGAAAATCCCAAATTGGACCAATTGTTGGGTGCTGACAAGGACGTGTTGATGTTAGGCTGAGCTGGAAAGTGAAAGCACCTAGGTTTGTTGCCAACTAGGCAGGGAGAATTAAGGCAACACAACATTAATTGAGGAAACCTAAAAAGATATTCTTCTAGAACTCTGAGCTACATATAAAAGGGGAAATCAGCTCATACCTGGGTATGCAAAATTCTAGAGAGAAATATACAAGTCTTGTAGAGGAAGGAAGAACAAACACCAAGGAGTGAGCTGAGGAGTGGCCGAAGGCGGAATCTTGAGGGCACTACTGTGGGATTGAAGGACTTCATCCCTTAGCTATCTCTATTTTACAGTTCCATGATATTTTATTCTATTTTTATGTTTACTTGTGAAAGAATCTCAGATATGAATCATCTTGTATTAGCCATGATTAAATCATATTAAGACTTGGGTTGTTGATCTATTGTTTGAGTGAATGCAGTGTTTTATTTTTAATCTATCAAATCTTGGTGTTTATCAATCTTATCTTTCTCTGTCTGACCAACTTAGTTAAGATAAATTTCTGCTCATGTTTGGAAAAGCATGTTTAGGAGAGATCCCTGATTTGAACTAAATCTAGCCATTGGAAAATGTGTAGAGTTGGTGTGCTTAGTGAACCTGTTTTACATTGAGCTGGGTAACAATCTATTTGGCATAGGAATAGTTTGATAGGAGGTTACCTTAGCAACATCTAAGATCTGGAAACACTGATAGATAACATTTCTGGTTCAGCACTAGATGCATGCTAGGATCCATGCTATAGCATTCATTTAGCAATAAGAGTCAGCAACCTAAGTTATGTCCATTTACTAATTCTGCTGTGTGAACAATTAAAACACAAGTTATTTAGTCTCTGATTTCATGTTAATGTGTGCACGGTTCTACACATAAGGCATACCCTGTGGGATTCAACTCTAGATTACTCCTAGATATTACTTGATAGTGTAGACTTGCACTTTGTTGCACATTTTGCACGTATCAAGTTTTTTGGCGCCGTTGCTAGGGAATGCCATAAAATCTTATTGCTATTTTAACAGCAAATATAGTTATCTATAATATTCTAAAAAAAAGCTTTATTGATATTGAAGTTGCTGTTAACTTGCATGTTTAATCTGTGCATGAACAAGAGAGAGAAACATGAAGACCTGAAATTTGATCAAGAAATCGAGAGAACTTTCAGAAGAAATAGGAGAAGATAGAGGAAAAAGAGACCTCAAATGGCTAATCCAGGAGGAGGTGCAGAGGAACCAATGCTAGGAAATGCATTGATTATGGCAGATGACAAAGACAGATGTATTCGAGCTTATGCTGATCCTAGGTTCAATGTGTTGAAGTTTGGAATTGTACAACCCTATATTGAAGCAGTTCAGTTTGAATTGAAGCAAGTTATGTTTCAAATGCTCCAAACCATAGGGCAATTCAGTGGGTTGGCATCAGAAGACCCTCATCTTCATCTAACGTCCTTCCAATATGTGAGTGACAATTTCAAACTACATGGTGTATCCAAGGAAGCATTAAGGTTGAGGTTGTTTCCTTTTTCTCTTAGAGACAATGCCAAGTCGTGGTCGAACAACCTCCAACCAGATCTATAACATCATGGAATGATATGGCAGAGAATTTCCTACTGAAATACTTCCCTCCCACTAGAAATACAAGGTGCAGAAATGACATTATGGTTTTCAAGCAAGATGATGAATCAGTCAGTAAGGCATGGGAAAGATACAAGGAATTTCGGAGGAAGTCTCCATACCATGGCATACCTCATTGCATTCAGCTGGAAACATTTTACAATGGATTGAATCTCAACTCAAGAATGGTGTTGGATGCCTCTGCAAATGGAGCCATACTGTTAAAAACCTATAATGAAGCCTTTGAGATTTTGGAAAGGATTTCTGACAACAATTGTCAATGGTCAAATGCAATGGCACATACTGCTAAGAAGGTGGTTGAAGCTGCTGATTCAAGTGTTTTAACTGCTATGCAAGCTCAGATTGAAGCCATAGGAACATCAGTGAAGAGCATACAAGCTATCATGGCAGCAACTTAGGCTCCACAGCCATCTCAGCCAATACTGCAGACAGTAAATCAAGTGTTAGTAGACACATCTTGCATCTACTGTGGGGAAGCACACTTGTTTGATGAGTGCCCACATAACCCTGTCTCAGTCTGTTATATGGGAAACAACAAAAATAACCCATATTCCTCTACATATGAAATAGGATGGAGAAATCATCCTAACTTCTCATGGTCAAACCAAGGGAACTCTTCTGGACCACAACTGCATGTGCAGCAGCCACCAATACAGCAGCAGGGCCAGCAGCCACTGATGCATCAACATCAAATGAAACAGAATGCTCATGGTGGATTTCTACAACAGTAGCACACGAAGCTAGAGCAGATGCAAAATACATCTCAGGCAACTATGTCTCAGGAAAATTTAATGATAGAATTCATAGTCAAATCAGAGGCAAGAAGTCAAAGCCAAGAAGCCACTATTAGGAATCTGGAAGTCCAGATAAGACAACTGGCCACTGAAATGAAGAACATGCCACAAGGTACATTGCCTGGTGACACAATCAGCCCTAGGCTTGGAGAAGAGCAACTTAAAGTAGTGGCTATGAGAAGTGGTACTAAGCTAGCTGAGATTACTCCAGAACCACAAATTTTAGGAGAGGAAACTGAACCTCAAAAGGATGATGCAGGGGGTGAAGTGGAAGAAGGGCACTCAGCTCAAGAAGATGCTAGAAATTATGTTGCAGCAAGCAAGCAGCTGTTCAACCTAAGTTGAAATCAAAGGAAAAAGGAGCCTAGATAGTACACTCCTCCACCTCCACCTCCACCCTATCCTCAGAGACTCAAGAAAAAGAAGGATGACAGTAAGTTCAGCAAATTCTTTGATATGCTGAAACAACTGCACATCAACATCCCATTTGTGGAAGCACTGGAACAAATGCCTAACTATACCAAGTTTCTGAAGGATGTGCTAACAAAGAAGAGAACATTTGGTGAATTTGAAACTGTAGCCATGACTGAAGAGACAAGTGCCCTGTTCAATCAGAAACTACCAGCTAAGCTCAAAGATCCAAGGAGTTTCACAATCCTCTGTTCCATTGGAGGTTAAGATGTGGGAAGAGCACTGTGTGACCTAGGTGCCAGTATTAACCTAATTCCTCTATCTATCTTCAAAAAGTTAAGATAGGAGGAGCTAGACCCACCACTGTGACCTTGCAGTTATCAAATAGGTCAAAGTGTATCCTGAAGGAAAGATTGAGGATGTTTTGGTAAAGGTGGAAAAGCTCATTTTTCCTGTTGATTTTATCATCCTGGACTTTGAAGCCGATGAGGAAATAACCATTATTTTGGGAAGGCCTTTTCTAAAAACTGGAGGGGCACTCATTGACATGAAGAATGATGAGATCGCCATGCAGGTGTATGATCAACAGGTTACCTTCAACATGTTTAAGTCTATGAAGAACAGAAATGATGATTTTGAAGAATGTTCTTTGATAGATCTAGTGGACTCTTTGGTATATGAAAGGCTATGCAATGTATGAAGAGGACTCAAAAGTTTTGGATGAGATCAAATTAATCAAAGAATTGTACGAGGGGAAGCCAAGGATGTTCAGAGAGAGGTTTGAACTGTTAGAGATGCCAATATCAGGAACTCAATCACAAAAGCCTTCTATAGATGAGCCACCTCAGCTAACTTTAAAACCTCTCCCAGCTCATCTGAAATATGCATATCTTGGTGAAGAAGAAACTCTACCAATGATTATAGCCACAGATCTGGAGCTAGATAAAGAGAAGATGCTAATTCAGGTGTTGAAAAAGTACAAGAAGGCTATTGGGTGTACAATTGCTGACATCAAGGGGATTAGTCTAGCTTTATGCATACACAAAATATTATTGGAGGATGATTCTAAGGGATCGGTACAGAGGCAAAGGAGGCTGAATCCATTAATGAAGGAAGTAGTCAAGAAAGAAATCATAAAATGGTTGGATGCTGGGATAAATTTTCCTATATTTGATAGCTCATGGGTGAGTCCAGTGCAATGTGTTCCAAAGAAAGGGGTGGTGGAGAACAAGAATAATGAACTTATCCCCAGAAGGACTATCACAGGCTGGAGAATTTTCATTGACTACAGGAAGCTTAACAATGCTTCAAGGAAATACCACTTCCCATTACCATTCTTGGATCAGATGCTGGATACACTGGCTGGTAAAGAATATTACTTTTTCTTAGATGGGTATTCAGGCTATCATCAGATTACCATACAGCCAGAGCACCAGGAAATGACAACCTTCACATGTCATTTTGGTACATATGCCTTTAGAAGAATGCCCTTTGGGCTGTGCAATACACCAGCTACATTTCAGAGGTACATGAATGTTGGTCCCTGATTAGAGTCGTGATAAGCAGCGGAAGACTACTTAGCAAATGCAGCAGAATGTTCAAGATATCTTGCACTTAGTTTCTTTTTCAAATGTTTAGCTTAAAGATTTACTCTAGTAACTTGAGGTTTCTAGGTTTTAAATCAAAGAGCAGAAACAATAAAACAGTAAAGAAAGACACAGGGTATATAGTGGTTCGATCCTTAAGATCTACGTCTACTCCTCAGTCGAACACCGAGAATTTCACTAAAAAGATATGTCAAAGTACAAGGAATTGCCGGTAACTTGTAGCAAGTGGTGAGCTCTCGAGCCAGCCAATACAAAGCTATCCTCTGTTACTTCTATCTTTCGGCAGCTGCGACTAAGTCAAGGGCGCACCTTCGTAAAACTTAACCTTGCTACAATGGAAGCTTTATAGTTCCTTCCTGAACTCTCCTGGGGGTTTCGGCAACAGCCCGTCGTAGTCAATCTCTTTTCAGATATGTGACTGCTGGATGCTTTCTAGGATGGAAGTTATCCCAATGATTGATCCTTGAATAAAGTCAAGGAGTCTCCACTTGAATGCAGTGTCAGATATTCAATGTTTGACACTTGCTGTTGAGAGCTTTGAGATTCTTCTTGTCTCTTTAATGTGCTCTCAACCGACTACTCTTTTTTGCTTTTTGTTCGCTTGTAAAGGTTATCTCACAATACTTGTCTTTCGTGAGTTTTATGAGTAGTAGTAGTAGTTCTCTCTGTTTTGGACTTCTCTTTTATATCTGGAGATTCAAACATTGAATCTCCAGACTTGTTAGACACAACGTTCACCTTGTCCAAAGGAGCAACTACTTTTTTCGTCCTTCCCGGCGTGGTACAGTGCTTTCCACCTACTTCAGGAAAACTATTCGTCCTTGGTTGTACCTTATGTCAGAACGGTAGTCTTAGCAGTCGTTGCTGGTTATTTCCTTGCTTAGCATTCTTTCGGAGAATGCTGGGAGCACTCTGCTAAGTCTCTAGACTCTTCGACTCTTTAACTGCTTCGATCTCCTAGCAGTCTGTCTTTTGTATCCAACTGCTGACTCCTTAGCAGTTGCGTATTCAGCACTTGAGACTTGATTCCTGATTGCTACAATGTTTAGCAATCTCCTGAGTATAGTGAATGCTGACTCCTTCAGCATTCCACTTTCTCTTTACCTCTGACTACTGATCAATTGTTCGTAGCAGTCGTTTCTTCTCAGCATATGACTACTATCTTCTTAGCAGTCATTCTTCTCAACACTTGACTGCTATCTCCTTAGCAGTCTCTCTATCTGCTGACGTCTTTGGCAATCTTCTTGACTGCTGAGAACTTTCCTAGCATACAGAATTTCAAAAGTCTTCATTTCAATTGGTGAATCCTACAACAATCTTCTGCAAGTACTTCTAATCTATTCCAACTCAAAATATATCCTAAAAAGGACTTTACAAATGAGTTGCTAGACTATCTAGACTTCAGCAATGATCCACCAAAATGACTAAGGCTTTGATTCAACAAAACCTTTACAATTTGATCTAAAAATGGAGATTTACAACATAAATCTAGGAATAATTCTCAACAATTTCCAGAATAATTCCTAACAATTTCCCCCTTTTTGGTGCGATCAAAGCCTACTATCAATTGCTGAATCTAAGAAGGAAAAATTCATGAGTTTACAAGAGATTTAGATCTATTCTAGTCATCTAGCTCAGAATTTAACCAACTTGAATCTAGCAAGGATTGGTTTCAAATAAATTCCCCCTTAACAAAAGCTGGGAAATATTCACAATTAAAACACAAGTAAATGCTCCTTAGGAATATGCTAGAGAATCTAGCACCCAAACAATTAGCAAGCATTTACCACCAATCACAGGACAAGTAACTCAGCATCCACATGCAATTTCGTTGAATACACGAATGGTGTATATAACCTAAGACACGCAAAAAGTTAGAAGTGGACAATGAGTAATTGTCTAGATCTGATTCAGTTTCATATATATGATTTGAGAGTTTGCAAGTACAAATGAAACTGAAAAAGACAAAAAAGATTATAAAAATCTTGCTAACATATTCAATTTTCGCCTCAGGAGTCGGGAGCAGGCTTCTTGTCATATTCATCGACTTTGCTCATAGCCATCCGCATGAATTTGTCATAGAATGCTTTGTTCGCTTCTCACTTAGTAGTCTCCCTCTCCAATTTCTTAGCAAGTTTTTCGTTTTTCATCTCAAGTTTCCTTAACTTGAGTTCTACCTCCTTCTTCTTCAACTCTTCTTCTGCTAGCCTGCATTCTTCTTCTTTGGCAGCTTGTTCTTCTTCTTCTTTCTTCCTCTTCTCAGCTTCAGCAATTCTCCTCTCTTCCCCCTCTTTGATTGCAGCCAAAAAGGTTGATGAAAAGGAGTTAACACTATGTACAAGCTTTTGCTGAGATTCCGCTACTTCCTCTTTCATAACTTCCATATTCTTCTCCACTCCAAACACATCTTCTTTGATCTCTGATACTGTTTCCCTGACATCAGACACTTCATTTCATACCTCTGCCACTTCTTGTCTTACCTAAACAACCTCCATAGCCACTCGTTCATTGATGGCCATGGGAATGGTAGTTGACAGGGCATGTTGGAGAGCATATTGGACAACAGTATCCAGATAGGAGTTGAAATGATGAGAACTTACAGGCAGTGCATCGAATGAAGAAGTTGCTAGCACAAGCTCTCCGCCACCAGCAGTCGCATGAATTTCGGTAATCGGCTCAACATCCATAGCATACTCTTGACACCATTCGCCTTGCGCTTCTAAGTACTGAGCTTCTGCTGCTATGCGCTCGGCCTCCAGCAATCTCCATGCCTTCTCCTCTGCCTCAGCAAGGTCAACAGCCTTTGCTTCATCGGCTTGTGCAACAATGTATGAGCTTCTTCTGCTAAGCGCTCGGCATCCACTATTCTCCAGGCTTCCTCCTGAGCCTTAGCAAGTTCGGCCGCCTTAGCTTCCTCTATTTCAGCAGTTCTTGCAGCTCTTGTCACTTCTAAAATATCATCTTCTAAGAAATGGACAAGCATCTTCTCTTGGGTGTCAAGATGTGGGGTTAGCTCTCGGAACTTGTTCATTTCTAGCTCCTCTTTCTCTCGCTCAGCAGCCATCCTAGCCAGCAACCTCTCTTTCTTCTGAGCTTCATATTCAGCTTGACGCCTTCTATGTTCAGCAGCGGCTCTGGCTTGGCGCTTGGAGAGCTCAATTCGAGCATCTGAGTGACCATCGGGAGCAAAAGTGGATTAGGCAGGGATTGGAAAGAAGAGAACATGCGGTGGACTCTAATAGCTTGAAGTCTAGAAAAGACTTGTTTATCAGAGAATTGCTTAGTGCCAGTCACCTGATCGATCCAATCATTAGCCCATTGCTCTTCTTTCCTCCAATAGTTAAGACCCTTGGTGGTTATCACCAGCATCCTATCCTCATAACACAGTTGATGCATGATGTAATCATACATCTTCCATCGCCTCAACTCACTACCTAACACCTTCCCTTCCTTCGTTGTCTCATCCAACTCAATATAAAAGATATTGGCAATGTCTCTCTCGATCTCAGCCAGGACAAACTCCTCAATCTAAGAAATCATAGGAAAGAGGTTAGAATTTACCTCTTCTTCGAGAAAGACTGGAGCACACCATTGCGCTATTCTCCTTGTCTTGAATCTCTTTCCAGGCAATCCATTGAATGGGATTCTTAGCGCCTCATTAGTTCCTGTAGGAATCTTCCGGAGGAATCTGGCATCATAGACATTGATGCGGCTAAAAGTTCAATGGAATTAAACTCTCAACCTCACAAAGAATAAAATATCAAATCCAGGT
>JAPKLW010000504.1:144729-217600 GCA_026898455.1 Plectranthus barbatus
TACTATTCACGACACGCCTATCCGCGTATTGGCTGCAATGATTGTGTTAATTATCATCTAAACTGGCGACTACCTACATCTAGATGAATAAGAACAAGCTCTAGTATGCTTCAATAACAAAGAGGAAGGTAAACAAGCAATAATTAAACCTAAATCTCATGCATCCTCATCCAAATCAACATCCAAGTAGAATTAGAACTTCATACCGTTCAATTGTACAATTACAAAGTTGAATTCAATGATCGTCATTACAAATTGAAAGTAGAAATAGGAAATCTTCCCCAAATTGGATTTGGTTGTCTTGATCCACCACTTTGAATCTTCAATCTCCTCCAAGTATTGATGAATTAATCTCCTAGATGCTCTAGGATTATGATGAATTGGAATGGAAAATAAGAATCTAGGGAAAAATCTAGCTAACGTATGTGAAAAATGACAAAAGTTCTTCAAATAACCGCCTCTTCCCCTTTTATAGGCAAGCAATCAGGGCCTCGGATCGCCCGGTCGGAATTTGGCTCGCACGGGCCATCAAAAACTGCCAGAATCTCCCAAAACCGACTTGGCTCGGCCGATCAAGGCTTGGCTCGACCGAGCCAAGTCTCTGTCCGTTCCCGCTCGACCGGTCCTGCACCAGCTCGGCCGGTCGAGCCCTCTGAAGCTCCGCTCGGCCGGTCCTGCACCCGCTCTGCCGGTCGAGCCCTCTGAAGCTCTGCTCAGCCGGTCCTGCACCTGCTCGGCCGGTCGAGCTCTCCAAACTCCAAAACACGTGCGATTTTCATCCAAAACTCCACCAAAATTGCTCGTTTATGCCCAAAACCTATCCTACACATTTCAAGCACACAAAACACGAAAACACAACCAAAATACGACAAAAACATATGATACGGGAGTAAAATAGCCACAAACAAGCATGTACACATATCAAAATATAGGTCATTTTACGCACGTATCAGACATCTTCTGATTCTGAATAGCATGGGACTAAAAAACCTTCATCTTGTTCATCCACTTGCATCGGCTCAGCAGATGAGGGAATCGCAGTGCTAGGCTCCTCCTCAGCACTTGGACCCTCGGCTCTTCCAGAAATGCTAGCATCCAGCTCAGCGTTCAGTCCCGATCTAGAAGTTCCAACATGCACAACCTCAGCAGATTGGGCACTAATGCCACCATCTTGCACAACAGTAGGCTCTCTAATAACAACTCCTCCTTGGCCGTGAGGACGCTCAGGAGCGTCAAATACTCCTGCTTCCAACAATTTGCTTAAGTCATTGTCGGACAAAACATCCTGTTCTAGCAAAGGGGTGGTGGTGGGAACTTCAACAGCTTGTTTCCCTTTCTTTAGCTTAGCAGCCTCACGAGCTTCATGCTCTGCTGCTAACTTAGCAGCCTCCTGAGCTGCACGCTCTAGCAACTGAGCAGCTTCCTGAGCTGCATGCTCTTCAGCAGCTTCCTTGACTTGTTCAAAACTTCTGTCCCTCGCCTCGAAAGTGATCTTCTCCATTTCCTTCACAAGTTCCTTCTTCTCTTTCTCCTTCTCTTTCCTCTTCCTCTTCCTGTTCTTCTCCCTTACAACTTTTAATCGTTCAGAAAATGGTTTAGCGGAGAGAGGAGTTACTTGCTCTTGCTCCTCAGCAGCAGGAGTTTTCTCAGAAGCTTTGATGAGTCTCCTTCGCGTCCGCTTCTTCTTCAGTGAAGCAACATCTGTTCGCTTCCTCTTAGGTACCTCAGCAGTGAGTGGACCCAATTGCTCAGCAGGAAGCTCTCCTAGCTTTTCTATATCAGCAAGGTCCTGGAAGCACCTTGATGTCTCAGCAGCCTTCCTGGTAGCAGCAATTTCCTCAGGAGTTAAGGCGATTGCATGCTCCAACTGCTGAGTTGCTAAGTCGGCTGGATGAACATCATCGGGAGATGTAGGGATATTGGGGTCGACATTTGATTTCCCCTTCAGCATGTATGGGCAAGAAGTATCCGCAGGAGCCGGTTTCTTCTTTGTCTGCGGGATGAAATTAGTAGGAGTTAGTGACTCTCCCCTGTCCTGTTTCGACTTATGGAAATACATCTCGATGAACTTGTTGATCTTCAACCCAAAGTTGACATTAAATGTGAAGATCCCATCCTTCTTAATCTTCAATTTTTTCTTGACGTGATCTAACCAACGCTCAAAGAAAAATTCAGCCCAATTCTCGTTGATCCCATCAACCAATGCCATCATCACGACATATTTCTTGGCAGACAGTTCAGAATACAACCCTGCGTCGCATTGGAACATTTTGATCACGAGTTTAGCCAGGAGTCGGAACTCATCCTGCAGCTGATTGATTGGTGTGGCCACCTTCCAGGTGATCTCCTTACTTAAGTCGGGTTTCTTCCACAAATTCCATCGAGCCTTCATCTCGTCTGTGTCATTGACTTTGTAGCTAGCGACACGCTCTCCAGAGTGGCAAAGTCCGAACTTCTTTGCAAGAACTTTAGCATTCACCTTGATGATTGTGCCAAAATCAGAGGTCTTGAAAGACTTATGATTTTCTTCTGCTATAACAGCCCTCGCATAAAACACATAAACCATGTGAGGTCGAAACCTCAGCGGTTCAGCAGACATGTATTTGATATGTGTGTAAAATGACTTCTATTTCGATGTGTGAACTTGCATGTTTGTGTCCATTTTACTCCCATATCATATGTTTTTGTCTTCTTTTTGTTATGTTTTCGTGTTTTATGTGTTTCGGATGGTGTAGGTTATGTTTTGAGCATAAAACAACATTTTTGGTTAAGTTTTGGAGGAAAATTGCCCGAGCCGAGAGTCAAAGGGAAGCAGGATTGACCAAGCGGAGTAGAGGAAAGGAGAAAGTCAGATTTCAAAGAGTTCGCTCGGCCGAGCCAAGCTAGGCTCGACAGAACCTTGATGGACAAATGCCAGGCTCGGCCGACCCTGCCAGGCTCAACCGAGCCAGGCACTTCAGAGGACTTGCTCGACCAAGCCAAACCAGGCTTGGCCGAGCCAGATCGCATTTTCAGGCAGTTTTTTTATTTTCAAGTTATCCCGGGCGATCCAATTTTGGCCCAGGCGATTCGAGGCTCTATTTGCTCATCTATAAAAGGGGGAAACTCGAAATTTGAAGGGACTTTTGATACTTTTGGAAAAATCTACACCAAATCCTCCTAAAACCTCTCTACAATTTCATTTTAATCCCTTCCAAAATCTCACCCAAGGGTATCAAGGAGCTAATCAATCATCCTTGGAGAAGAATTGAAGATCCAAGGGGGTAGATCAAGACCAAACAAATCCAAATGGGGAAGATTTCATTTTTTACTTATCAATTGTAATGGATTTATTTCATTTCAACTTTGTATTGTTACAATTGAGAGGTATGTTGTTCTAAATCCATTTGGATGTTGATTTGGACAAGGATGTATGAAGATTAGGTTTAATAATTGTTTGTTTACCTCCCTTTTTGTGATTGAAGCATGCTAGAGCTTGTTCCTATTCATCTAGATGTAGGTAAGAGCCAATCTACTTGATAATTGACACAATCATTGCAGCCAATACGCGGATAGGCGTGTCGTGAATATCATGTCTTCATATGTATCTCGATCGAATCCCTGTGCGGAGGAAGTGCATAGGTCCATAATTTGCGAGCTTTTAGGAGTGAGTTAGGAACTTATAATGTGATTGTTTGTAGTTTCTAGCATCATCAACGGCCAATTCATCGTGATAAGGGATTGGCTATATTAGAGCAAATCGATCATCCATCTAGGGATTAAAATGTGTTTACATAAATGATTAACCTAACTAGATTACATCTATGTTTATTTCAACATCCTATCTACCTCATTTGAGTATTTGTTTGTCTTGGTTTACCAAAGTGTGGAGAGAATTGATTGATTGTTTTTGAGACTGAAGTTGATTGTTGGTTTAATTCATTGTTTGTGTTATGTTGTTAGCGTAGGTTTAATTTAAATGCATAGATTGATAGAAATTACTCAACGATTTTATTTTGCCTAGCAATGAGACTTTGCTATAGTATCCCGGTAATCCAGCAGGCGAAGGGAAGAAGGACCTGGATTGATAATTTTAACTTGACGAGTGTTTTTGCACGACATCAAGTTTTTGGCGCCATTGCCGGGGAATTCATTTAGTAGGTTGCGAGATATTGGAGGAAAAGTTAATCTATTAGGCTAGGTGTTTGTGTATTTATTTGTTTGACTAAATCTATTGTTTAAAGTTGTTTTTGTTGTTTCTTGGAGTTTGTTGGACCTTTGTAGGTGTCAAATGGAGAATCATCGAGGAATTCACTCGGAGAGGCTTAACAATCTCCAAAGGGAGTTGGATGAGATGAGAGCGAAGATGTTGGAGAGACAACGACCACGGAGACCACTCCGATCGGTATTTGAAGAAATGTCGAATAGTAGCTACCCATGGATGGAAGAGAGGAGACATAACCTCACTGTGAAGTCAAGTTGGGGATATGAAGATGTGGAGCTTAGAGATGAAGGATATGGAGATCAATGGGGGAATTGTGATTTCCAAAATAACGTGTACCGTTCCCCATGTTATGGCTACTCTACACATAGTTCATATGCAAGCCAAAACCATACTTGGAATCCATCCATGACAAGAGTTCATTGTGATAAATGGGGCAGCCATGATCCTGAAAGAGTTAGAGAAGCGAGATCATCTCGGGAAGTTTTGGAGAGGAGACAAGATAAGCTCGAGGGAAGCCTATTGGAATTAAAAATACAATTATCCAAAATCTTGAAGAAGGTGAGTCAGAAGCCTCATGTGGAAGAGCATCCAATTGATACGGACATAGGTCTTGAAGGAAATTGTGAGGAGATTGATGGAATTGAGGAAGATGAATGTGAGGAGGCGGTAATGGTGATTAAGGAAGTTGTGTTTAAAGATCCGAAAGTACATGGGATTCAAGGAGAAGAATTCAAGAATGAAAGTGAAGTGTTACCTTATGAAGATGATGAGGACAAAGGCACCAAAGAGTCGGTGCAATTTTGTGATGAATTGAAGAAAGGTGAAATTGAGATGCCTTTACTTGAGGAAATCGAAACACTTCCGTCTTTGGCACACTTCTTAGAAGAAGAAGCCTTATAATTATTATTCAAGCTTGTGAAGACTCTCAAACCCCTTTGGAAGGATGAGAGGGGAATAAGAAAGAACATATTAAACAAGCTGATTCCAAGGACGGTTCGATTAATAGAGAAACGTATTGTAAAAATCCACAAGATTTTTGACAATGGATGATGTGGTAAGGTCGTCGAGCTACCGATGTTAACCGAAGCGCTTGTTGGGAGGCAACCCAACCAATTTTCTTTCTTTTGTTTAGTTGCTTTTAGTTGGTTTGATTTTGAATAAATGTTTAGTTTGTTTTGTTTGTGTTTGATAGGGAAACCCGACAGGAGTAATGAGCACCGTCCACATATTTCCAAACTTAGTCTCACTTGACTAAGTTTGGGGGGATGTGCCGGTAGCCGGTGCTTCGGTTTATTCTTCTCTCTCTCCTATCTCCTTTATGTTGTGTTTAGTTTAGTTGATGGATGATTTTTTCCCTAGAATTTGAGTAATTCGATTTGGTTGTACCTATATTGATATTCTACCTTGGATGAATGTTTTAGACTATGCTCATCATGATGATATGTACGGATATTTTCATGGGTTTGAGTTTGTTGAATGGATTTGTTTGTTGAACATGGGTTTTGATGGTATGTTTGGTGGAGCTAGTGGAAAAATGATTTATTTGTATAGATTTTGGATAGTGGAATGATGGTGGAAAGAGGTTTTGGAAGTGAATATGGTTTATGTTTGTTATTGTTTGAATTTGATGTTTTGATGGAATTATTAGCGAGCTTGCATGATTTTATACTTCCTATTTTGCTTGGTTTGTGGATATGTTCAATGGTTTGGTTTGTATGGTGGAGCTAGTGGATATTATCTTATTTTTGTTGTTTATTGGTTTATGGAAAGTTTGGTGGAAATGAGAGCTTTATTTGTTTGTTTTATGCTCAATAGTTTTAAGGCATGGGAGAAACGGTTTGGTCGTGGCTACCGATGGGTAACACATTTTTTTCGCTCTCTTGCCAATTAGATTTATTACATTGCAAGTTGTCTTTGTTTTGTGGAATGTTTGTCTGTTTGTGTGTGTGTGATGAACCCAAACGAGACTTGAGATTTAATCATGATTTACTTGGTGAAGCTTGATATTTACCTTAATCAATGATAGGGCAGAATCCAATTTTCGAAGCATGTCTTAAGTTTAACTTTTGAATTACCGAGTTTTGTGTTTGGTTAATGCATAGGACTTGACAACAAGCTGTGAGACTTGAGCTATGATATTGTCATATCTATATCGATTGTGAGGGGCAAGATTTAGAGTACGAAATCTATAACTTGAATCCGTTCTCTATCTATTGGCATGAGTGTGTAACTAGAAAAGGGTATTAGGCCATCGATTCTTAGTCCTACCTCTCACATCGGGAGTATAAGGTGGTTGTTATCATTAATTTTTCTTTCGTATCTTTGACCCTCGTGATTGAGCCTTATTGTTGAATTTTCTTTGATATGATTAGGACCATGTTTGGGGGAAAGAGTGTATGAGGGTAAATACGGTGATGTGAGTTGGGTTGGGAATTCATTGGTTTTGTGACGTTGAAAGTGCTGAGACATGAAACAAATGAAATAGAGGATTGGTATGAATCCAAGGAATTGAGGCACCAACAAAATTTTTTGGTGCAAGTGTTTGAAAAAGAAAGAGAGGCACCTATGAAATGAATGAATGATGGTGCTAGAAAAAAAAGAGAAAAAATAAAGAAAAAAAAAGAAAGAAGAAAAAAAAGAGTGTTGTGAAATGAATAAGCCTCGGGATTGAAGTGGTTCGTAGAGAACAAGTTTGGGGGGTTTTGGGAAATTGAGAAGTTTAGTCACTTTGGCCAAAAACCACCCACCTCTTAGTTAGCCACATTACAACCCTCGGAAACACCTTTTTGATTCTAGAAACTAACTCATTGTAGTATAGTGGTGAGAATGGATGCAAGCTTATGGAAATCAAGCTCAATATCTTGTGATTGAGTGAATCTCATTGTCCCTAAACACGTGAGGGAGTGTTTTCTTTTCTTGTATCCATTTTTGATGAGTGGTTCATGTCCTTACTTTGTCAAAAAATTAGGTGATAATCTAGTTTGACTTGAGCATGCTAAGATTAACTTGAAGAGTTATGAGGTGTTTCACGAGGTAGATTAATGTCTTTACTTTATTTTGATTGAGGAGAATCAAAGGTTCAAGTTTGGGGGATTATGATATGTGCGTAAAATGACCTATATTTCGATGTGTGAATGTGCATGTTTGTGGCCATTTTACTCTCATATCATATGTTTTTGTTGTTCTTTTGTTGTATTTTCGTGTTTTTGTGTTTTTGATGGTGTAGGTTGAGTTTTGAGCATAAAACAACATTTTCGGCTTAGTTTTGGAGGAAAATTGCCCAAGCTAGGCATCAAAGGAAGTCCGGCTCGACTGAGTAGAGTAATCCGATTTCAGAGAGCAGGCTCGGCCGAGCTGAGCTTGGCTCGGTTGAGCCATGCTGGACAGAGGGCTCGCTCGGCCGGTCTTGCAGTGCTCGGCCGAGCTAAGGCCTTCAGAAAGCTCACTCGGTCGAGCCAATCCGGCTCGCCCAAGCCAAAACGTGTCTTGGTGGTTATTTCAGTTTCTGAGCTATCTTGGGCAATCCTACCTTGGACTGGGCGATCGGAGACTCTATTTGCTCGTCTATAAAAGGGGAAAACTCAAAATTTGAAAGGATTTTTGTACTTTTGGAAAAATCTACACCAAATCCTCCTAAAACCTCTCTACAATTTAATTTCCATCCCTTCCAAAACCTCACCCAAGGGTATCAAGGAGCTAATCCATCATCCTTGTGGAACACCAAGCAAATCCAATTGGGGAAGATTTCATTTTCTACTTATCAATTGTAATGGATTTATTCTATTTCAACTTTGTATTGTTACAATTGAGAAGTATGTTGTTCTAATTCCATTTGGATGTTGATTTGAACAAGGATGTATGAAGATTAGGTTTAATAATTGTTTGTTTACCTCCCTCTTTGTGATTGAAGCATGCTAGAGCTTGTTCCTATTCAAATAGATGTAGGTAAGAGCCAATCTAGGTGATAATTGACACAATCATTGCAGCCAATACGCGGATAGGCGTGTCATGAATAGCATGTTTTCATATGTATCTAGATCCAATCCCTGTGCAGAGGAATTGCATAGGTCCTTAATTTGCGAGCTTTTATGAGTGAGTTAGGAACTTATAATGTGACTGTTTGTAGTTTCTAGCATCATCAATGGCCAATTCGTCGTGACAAGGGATAGGCTATATTAGAGCGAATTGATCATCCATCTAGGAAATAAAATGTGTTTACATCAATGATTAACCTAATTGGATTACATCTATGTTTATTTCAACATCCTATCTACCTCATTTGAGTATTTGTTTGTCTTGGTTTACCAAAGTGTGGAGAGAATTGATTGATTGTTTTTTAGACTGAAGTTGATTGTTGGTTTAATTCATTGTTTGTGTTATGTTGTTAGCGTAGGTTTAATTTGAATGCCTAGATTGATAGAAATTACTTAACGATTTTCTCTTGCCTAGCTATTAGACTTTGGTATAGTATCCCAGTAATCTAGCAGGCGAAGGGAAGAAGGACCTAGATTGATAATTTTAACTTGACGAGTGTTTTTGCACAACATCAGTATTCGACTACCTGTTCCTTCGCTAGGGTGTCCATCACTCAATCAGGAAAATTCAGAGCAGCAAGAGGCATATACAGGATGCGGTCCTTCATAATCCGTGTGGCTCTCTTTTGAGAATTTGAATGGCCGGATTGCTCCTTCTTTGCGAGCGAGACCAGTTGCGCATACGAAATCTAATCTTCAATATCTTCCTTCTTAACGATCCCAGTAAACTCAGGTAAATGTCTTTCGTGAAGAGGCGTAGCAGCAATAGGAGCTTGGGTATGATTGGGGGATTCAGTAGATGAATCAGACATTCAGGATTGAGTAGTGGATTCAGGGTTGGTAGACATAGTTGAGAGATTTGGGAGAATTTTGAGAGAATTGGATGTATGAGTGCTTAGAAATCTCGGGATTCAAAGTTCAGAAGGTTTAAGGACGTGCGATTTAAATACCTTCTGAGTAAATGATCCGATAGTTGGGGGAACACTGCTTCAAATCCAATCGACGGTTCAGGAGTGCGGAGACGGTTCGTATGGCATCCCACGCCCCAAAATGCTCGAGGGCTTTTGATGTGTCGTCTCCTGGTTCATCGCCGCCTGTTGCAAGCATTGAGTGCATCGTGTCACATACACTTAGGATTTGAAATTCAAAATATTCGCGCTTTTAACTTTCTGAGAGAGAGTCGGAGATTGCTGAGAGCTTGGACTCAGCAATCAACTAGCATTGGTGGTCCTTAGCAAGCGCATAAACTGCTGAGATGTTTAGACTTAAAATTCATATTCTAGCATCCATATGTTGACTGCTGACAGCATGGACTCAGCAATTATTTCCTAGCAACCGTCTATACCACTTATTGCTACTTGATGAATATTATAACATAGCATTTTGACGAAATGCTGAGAGCTTGGACTCAGCATTCAATCTCAAGCAAAAGATCATTTAGTCATAATATCACACTCCTTAGGAACTGCTGAGAGCTTGGAGCAGCAACCATTTTCTTAGCAACCATATCTCAGCAACAAAATTTAGCATCTCAAAAACATAAGCTGGTATACATTTTTCTCCTTCTTTTCCAGAATTCCAGGAAGTCCTAGAAAACCAGAAATCCAGAAAGAATGAGAGTTTGAACTCATTCATCCACATCTTTTTCTAACTCCATGAGACCCAACTTTAGATATAATTATTTAAATCTGGCCTCAGCAAGGGGTTTGGTGAAGATATCAGCAAGCTGATCTTCTGTGCATATGTATTGAACATCGATATCATTCTTCTCTTGATGATCTCTTATGAAATGATGTCGAATGTCAATGTGCTTCGTCCTGGAATGATGAAAAAGATTCTTTGTGATGCACCTAACACTGTTTTTGTCGTAGTAGATTGGCACGCATTCTTGAGGAATGTCATAATCTTGTAGTTGTTGCCGAATCCACAATACTTGCGCACAAAAAATTGTGGCTGCTACATATTCAACTTCTATTGTAGACGTCGCCACCGAGTGCTGCTTCTTGCAAAACCAACTTATGAGCTTGTGTCCTAAGAATTGGCAGGTGCCACTCGTGCTCTTTCGCTCAATCTTGCACCCTCCAAAGTCTGAGTCAGAATATCCGCTGAGTGCTATCCCATCACACCTTGGATACCAAATTCCTAGACCTTCTGTGCACTTGAGGTATCGGATTATCCGCTTAGCAGTGTCCAAATGCGACTTTTTGGGATTTGCTTGATATCTCGCGCAAACTCGTAAGACATAGGATCCGATAATACCTCTATAAAGCGTAGGATTCACAGCTTCCCCTCCTCCATCAAGGGAATTTTGGCAGCTCGTGCTTATAGGAATCCTTAAGCTCTTCGTCTTCTCTGGACTATACTTAGCAATGAGATCTCTTGTGTATTTCCTTTGGTGGATAAAGATCCCTTCACTCAATTGCTGAACTTGGAGTCCGAGAAAGTAGGACATCTTTGCCATCATGATCATTTGGAAGTTACTCTGCATGAGCTCTGAAAACTTTTCACACAAGGTTGGATTCTCAGAGCCAAAAACAATATCATCGACATATATTTGCACAAGTAATATGCATCTTTTATCCTTAATTCGAAAGAGAGTTCGATCAATCTTCCCTTTCTTGAAACCATTGTCCAGCAGGAACTTGGACAAAGTTCCATACCATGTCCTTGGTGCCTGCTTCAAACTATATAAGGCTTTTCTGAGCCTACAGACTTGGTTTCCTTGTTTGAAGCCTGGTGGTTGCTCAATATATACTTCCTCCTTGAGCTCACCATTACGAAAAGGACTTTTCACGTCCATCTGCAGCACTGAAAATTCATTATGGGCAGCATATGCAAGAAATAACCTTATTGCTTCCAGTCGGGCTAATGGATCAAATGTTTCATCATAATCAATTCCCTCGCATTGTCTGTATCCTTTGGCAACTAGACGTGTCTTATTTCTGATGACCATTCCTGATTCATCCTTCTTATTCTTGAAGACCCACTTCGTTTCAATGATGCTTTGATGCTCAGGTCTGTCTACTAGATCCCAGACATGATTCCACGTGAATTCAGCTAGCTCCTCCTGCATAGCATTCACCCAATCTGGAGATTGTAAAGCATCTTCAATCTTGGCCGGCTCTTCATGTGATATGTAGCATGCAGGCATCGCATTTCCTTGTCGCGTCCTCATTGGATCATTGATGTCGTCAATGACAGCATCTAGAGGGTGATCATGTAGCCTTCTTGGTTTTGGGTTGCTGGGTGCTGGGGTTTCATCGCTGCATTGCATGTTGAATTGTTGTCTGCTAGATCATTTCCATCAGCAATCACCGAGGTTTAGCATTTTGTATTGTAGCATTTGGAATCTCAGCATCTGGAATCTCAGCATTTGGAATTTCAGCATCTGGAATCTCAGAATCTTCCTTAGAAATCTCCTCAGCAGCGCCCAATCTGTCTTCAACAATCTGTCCTGGATTTGGGATTTCTTCATCATCTTCATCGATTGATCCTATAATCTCAAAATTATCATTAAGATAAATTTGGCTGGGGGCCTCAGCATGAGCATTAGCATCACTGGCCGATTCAGCAGTTTGGTCACCTGCTGAATGTGCCTGAGCTAGATTACAATCATTCATTGACTTAGTCGGATCGATCTGCATATTTTCGAAAGAATTTAAGATAGATTGACCATGGACATCATTAGTCTCATGATTGTCATCCTTTTTCTCTCTTTTAATCCTGCGCACTAAAGTAGACTCATAAAAAATAACATTGCATGTTATTTCCACAACTTGAGTCGTCTTGTTTAACACTCTATAACCTTTGTGAGAAGGATGTCCATATCCAAGGAACACCCCTTCATCAGACTTAGGTGAAAAAGTGTTAAGCTTCGACTTCCCGTTGTTATGAATATAACATGTTGAACCGAAAGCACGAAGATGAGTTAGAGAAGGCTTACGACCATTATACACTTCATAAGGAGTTTTGTTGAATCTTCCATTGATTGCACTCCTGTTTTGAGTGTAGCGGGCAGTCATGACTGCTTCGCCCCAATACTTTCCACTCAGCTCAGAGTCGGCTAGCATCACCGCACTGCTTCTTTCAAGGTCTTATTCCTTCTCTCTGCTAGTCCATTATGCTAGGGAGTCCTAGCAAAGGATTTCTCATGCCTGATTCTAACTTCGACGCAAAAATCCATTAGGATACCATTGCAAAACTCTGTCCCGTAGTCTGATCTTAACCTTTTAACGGTGACTTCTTTGCTATCCTAGCATTGGATGCACAATGCTCAGCATTCATCCTAGACACTGTTGAGTGTGGCTTAGCATGCAGTCTTTGGGTCCTCTCCTGAGATCTAGGAGATGTATTCTTTCTACACCAGTTCATCTGCTTAGTATTTGATGAATCAGCATTTGTCGTTTCCTTACCTTTCTCAGTATTGACTTTTCCAGCAGAAACGAATGAAATGCTTTTCTGCTTAGAACATTCAGCACTTTTACTCAAAACCTTCATAGAGGTTTTTCCCACTACCTAAACACATCCAAGCCCCACTCCAAATTTATCAGAGTTTTTTCTTTGTTGGCTAACAATGGGATTTAGAACTGCCTTGCTGGTTGTGTAAGCAAAAATGAAATCCTTATTAGTTTTATTCTTCAAAACTAGATTCTCATTTTCAATATTTTGAAAATTTTCAGCAAGTTTGGAGTAATCAGCTTTGAGTTTCAAAAATTCCTCACCATCAGACCTTAGTCTTTCGACTTCCTCGGTCGAGGATGTAACTTTGGTTTTCAGTGAGGTGTTCTTTTCCACAATAGCATCTTTGAAAACAAACATTTTTTAAAATTCTAGTGAGAGCATAGTGAGATAATCATCCTTGGAATCTAAAGGAGTAGAATCCTCCGATTGATGCATGATTGCTGAGATTGAACTGCTAATAGGGTTTACCTTCTGAGCATCAACTGCTAGGGCCGACTCATCATTTTGATCCTCTTCAGCATTCAGATCATCAACAATATTCGCCATTAGGACCGGCATGGCCTCCTCATCATCCTCTTCTGAGGAAAAATATTCCTCTTCATTGTCGGAAATGTAGGGCACTTCTGTCCGGGTCAGCAGTGCCCTGGTGACTGCTTTGACAGCTCTGCTCTCAAACCTTTTCTTGAGACGCTCTCTTTCTTCTTTGCTCACCTTAGGACACTCGTGTTTTAGGTGATCTGGCGAGTTGCTTTCGAAGCACGTCCTTGGCTTTCTTTCTGCTGTTCGAAAGGATGATGTGAGCATAGCTTCTTTAGCATCCTTTTTTGCTTTTGCTTCCAGCACGAGCTTTTGAAGCTTTCTCATCTGCTCTTCGAGCTCACTGATCTTGAGATCTACTTGTTGTGAGCTTGAGGTTGAAGCAACCTCCTTTGCTGGTGAAGCTGGTGCAGATCTTTCATTGTTCTGGAAGGGCTTCCTTGGCTTCCATTTTCCAGCATCTTTCTTAGCAAAGAATGCTATGTCTTCCGGGTTTACAGCATTTGTTGACAAAGTTTGAGCCACGACTGCTTCATTCTTTCTCGATTGCTGTATGATAAACTCGTGACTTTTAAGTTGAGTGAATACCTCAGATGTAGTCATTTGGCAGAGATCTCTTTCTCTCAAGCTCGTCATCTTCACGAACCAATCGCTCCTTGGAAAGAGTTTGGAGATGATTTTATTGTTCATTTCTCCGTTGTCATAGGTTTTCCCAAGTTCCTGAGCTCTCCTACAATGGTATTGAGTCTTTCTTCCATCGTTTGAATGGATTCACCTGCAAGCATTGAGAAAGATTCATATTTATGAACATCTACCTGGAGTTTATTTCATTTCATTTGTTCTATCTCCTTTGAAGACGTGCACACAAAGTCCCACATCTCCTTAGCCGTATTGAGGTTAAGGGCTTCGTCTGCCATCAAAGGAGGCACACAGTCAAGTATAAGCTTCTTTGCTAGATAGTCCACCTGAGCTCTCTTCTTATCTTCTACCTTCCATTCGTCGAACTTCTTCTAGACCATTTGTGGTGGCGGTGGTTGCCCCTCAGCAGGTGGACCGATGAAGATATTATGCTTCATTATCTTAATGGGTCCTTTGCTGAGAATGTCCACCATCTCCGGATGTATACTTTGAAGCTGGATGTTGGCTAGCTTTTGCCATGAGTTGAACTTCTCCTTATACTTTGGAAGCGAGTGATTCATATTGGCAAGCTCGATGTTCCTTAGCTAAACAACAAACACATTGCAAGGAAAATAAAGATCTGGTCAAAAGCGACTCAGAAGCAATCAGTCTTACGACCTCCTGCTCCGATAGCACTTGTTAGTCCCTGATCAGAGTCGTGATAAGCAGCGGAAGACTACTTAGAAAATGCAGCGGAATGTTCAAGATATCTTGCACTTAGTTTCTTTTTCAAATGTTTAGCTTAAGGTTGGAGTTAATATTGTTTCAGATATACTATAGCAACTTGAGGTTGCTAGGTTTTAAATCAATGAGCAGAAACAATAAAATAATAAAGAAAGACACAGGGTTTATAGTGGTTTGATCTTTAAGATCTACGTCCACTCCTCAGTCGAACACAGAAAATTTCACTAAAATGATATGTCAAAGTACAAGGAATTGCCGGTCACTTTTAGCAGGTGTTGAGCTTTCGAGCTAGCCACTACAAAGCTATCCTCCGTTACTTTTATAGTTCCTTCCAGAACTCTCCTGGGGGTTTTGGCAACAGCCCGTCGTAGTCAATCTCTTTTCAGAGATGTGACTGTTGGATGCTTCCTATGATGGAAGTTATCCCAATGATTGATCCATGAATAAAGTCAAGGAATCTCCACTTGAATGCAGTGTCAGATATTCTATGTTTGACAATTGTTGTTGAGAGCTTTGAAATTCTTCTTTTCTCTTTAATGTGCTCTCAACCGACTACTATTTTTCCTTTTTGTTCGCTTGTAAAGGTTATCTCACAATACTTGTCTTTCGCGAGTTGTATGAGCAGTTGAAGTGGTTCTCTCTATTTTGGACTTCTCTTTTATATCTGGAGATTCAGACTTTGAATCTCTAGACCCGTTAGACACAACGTTCACCTTGTCCAAAAGAGCAGCTACTTTTTCCGTCCTCTCTGGCGTGGTACAGTGATTTTCCACCTACTTTGGGAAAGCTATTCGTCCTTGGTTGTACCTTATGTCAGAACGGTAGTCTTACCAGTAGTTCCTGGTTATTTCCTTGCTTAGCATTCTTACGGAGAATGCTGGGAGCACTCTGCTAAGTCTCGAGATTCTTTGACTCTTTAACTGCTGCGATCTCCTAGCAGTCTGTCTTTTGTATCCAACCGCTGACTCCTCAGCAGTTGCGTATTCATCACTTGAGTCTTGATAACTGATCGCTACAACGTTTAGCAATCTCCTGAGTATAATGAATGCTGACTCCTTAAGCATTCTGCTTTCTCTTTACCTCTGACTGCTGATCAATTGTTCCTAGCAGTCGTTTCTTCTCAGTATATGACTACTACCTTCTTAGCAGTCATTCTTCTCAGCACTTAACTGCTATCTCCTTAGCAGTCATCTCTGTCTGCTGACTAATAAGGCTTTGATTCAACAAAAGATTTACAATTTGATCTAAAAAGGGAGATTTACAACATAAATCTAGGAATAATTCTCAACAATGTCCAGAATAATTCCCAACAATGATAGCAATCTTCTCAGAGATGGTGGAGGATTACCTCGAGAACTTCATGGATGACTTCTCAGTATTTGGGATTGACTTCAGTACTTGTTTAAGGAATCTGGAAAAGGTTTTAGCAAGATGTGAGGAAAGTAATTTGGTCCTGAATCGGGAAAAATGCTACTTCATGGTGAAAGAACGCATAGTCTGGGGCCACAAGATAAAAAAATGGAATTGAAGTTGACAAGCTAAAATAGTTGTCATTGAAACCTTGTCTCCACCTCTATCAATCAAAGGAGTAAGAAGCTTTTTGGGACATGCAGGATTTTACAGACGGTTCATAAAGGACTTTTAAAAAATATCTAAGCCTATGTGCTCCTTGCTGGAGCATGACTAAGCATTCAACTTCACATCTGAATGCGAGTCTACCTTTGAGACTCTGAAAGATGCTTTGATCACAGCTCCTATCATGTGTGTACTGGTAGTCGTGTGAAGCAATAGCTAGGTTACACAAAAGTCGTTGATTTTCATCTATCTAGGCAATGAATCGTAAACAAAGCTTTAAATGTAAACAATCAATTATTAAACAAATTACTAACTTCTCCAATCAAGTAATTCAATCAATGGTTTAGGTAGATTAAGATAACAAATCCGACTATATTAGAAGATAGTGAGTGTTTGTAAACTTCAATTGTTCCGAATTAAACCAAGTTATGATGGAAACGAATTTTAATTCCTATGAGGTTGAGCAATCAACTCTAATGTCGCTAGTCACTTGCTACGGATAACTAGTGGTAGATGACACTAGGAATTGCAAACAACACGTTATTAACTCCTAGGCCACTCCCAACCGACCGTCGATTATCGCCCTACAATCCTAGCCCCGCACAGGGATTGAAACTAGAATTATAAGATTACACACTTATCACGACGATTTCGTCCACGTGTTGGCTGCAACGTTCACATCAACTACCTAAAGGCAGGCTATTACCTACATCTAATAGGCAAGAACAAGCTCAAGTGCAAATCAAACCCTCATAGGAAAGTAAACAAGCATAATCGATTCAATCCATCACAATATCCGTAATACAACACTCACTAATGAAGTTAGTTCTCCATACCTTGAGTTAAGTACAAAACAAATTGAGAATTGAAATAATTCATTACAAAACTTCAAGGTCAACGATTGATCTTCTTCGATTGTCTTCCTTGAATCCAATCTACCTCTCTTCCTTCTTCAATCTTCACCAAATGGATGGAATGTGGCTTGATTCCCCATGATTTTGGTTGGGGAGACGTTTTGAGATGAATCTAGGGAAAAATATTGTGACGGTTATTCTAATTTTTGTCAAAAGTTTTTAAATTAACTGATTTTCCCCCTTTTATAGGCGAGCAAACAGGGCCTCGGATCTCCCGAGCCAACCATGGCTCGCCCGAGCCATCCTGGGAACCGCAAAATTTTGGGAAGCACGATCTGGCTCGGCCGAGCCAGACCCGCTCGACCAAGCCTGCTCTCTATCAGCATGGCTCGGTCGAGCCTGCATTGCTCGGCCGAGCGAGCCCTCTGACCGGCTCAGCTCGGCCGGGCAATTCCTCCAAGCCTCCGAAACTCTCCTTTCGCTCCGCTCGGATGAACCTAACCTCCTCGGACTCCAAACTCCGACGATTTTCCTCCAAAACTCCACCAAATATGCCATATTATGCTCAAAACACGTCCTACAACATTTCAAACACAAAAACACAAAAACAAGACAAAAGAACAACGAAAGTATATGATATGAGGGTAAAATGGCAAAAAACATGCACACTCACACATCAAAAAATAGGTCATTTTAAACACATATTATAATCCCCCAAACTTGAAACTTTGATTGTCCTCAATCAAAACAAAGTAAGGCAATCAATAAACCTCATCAAACAACCACATAGCTCATCATAGTCATCTTGACATGCTCTTTATCGAACGAGATTATCACCTAACTTTGTGACACGGTTAATGCTAACGACTCAAACCACTCATCAACGTTGGATAAAGAAATGAAAGCACTCTCTTACGTGTTTAGGGTTTAATGAATTCACTCATTCACAAGATATCAAGCACAATTTTCATAGGCTTGAAACAATTCTCACCACTATACTATAGTGAGTTGGCTCCTAAAATCAAAAATGTCTTTGTTTTCGATTATAACGTGGCTTACTAAAAGGTAGGTGGTTTTCGGCTAAAGTGACGAACTTCTCCATATCCCAAAACCCCCAAACTTATTCTCTTCAATCCACTTCTAACCTTGAGGCTTTTTCATCAATCAACTCTCATGTATATTTTTTCCTTTTCTTTCTTTCTCTCATCTTTTTCTAGCACCATCATTTTTTCATTCATGATGCTTTTCTTTTTCTTTTTCTCTTTTCCTTTTTTTTTCCTTTCTCTTTTAAGTACCCAAATTTTTTTTGGTACCCATTTTTCTAGGATTCATATCAATCATTTAATCAACACTTTTATTGCCTCAACAATCACAACTCAAAGATACCAAATGATTCCCATCCCCACTCTTATCTCCGTATTCACCCTCATACACTCATTCCCCCCAAATTTTGTCCTAATAATTTCAAAGAAAATTCTCCATGTAAGCACAATCACTGGAAACAAGGGTATGAAGGGCAAAATTAAAATATCAACGACCTTATACTCCCGAAGTGAAAGGAAGGACTAAGAATCGATGGCCTAAGATCATCTTTTAGTTACCAAACTCGTGTCCAATAGATAGAGAATATATTCAAGTTCTAGATTTTGTGCTCTCAACCTTGCCACTCACAATCGATCTAAGTGTGACAATATCAAGGCTAAAAAACTCTTGACTTTTGTCGATTCCTAGGCATTAACCTCACACAAAACTCGGCAATTCAAAAGTTCAATTCGAGCACGCCTTAACAACTAGATTATGCCCTATCATTGGTCAAAGCAAATTTTAAGCCTTACAAAGTAGATAATGATTCAAATCTCTAATTCTCGTTTGGGTTCATCATACAAACGACAAGCACACAACATCCTAATTAACAATCTACATGCCATGAACAATTGAATTGAACTAAATGGTAGGAGAAACGATAGAAAGCGTTACCCATCCGTAGACATGATCAGACTGCTCTCCATTCCTTATTTGCACCTACTACACATCAATACAACACCATCAAACAATTTGAGCATAACAAAGCCAAAAAGCTCTCATATCCACCAAACTTTCCACAAACCAATATCTCAAGAAAAATTATAAAATTTATCCACTAGCAGAACCATGCAAACCAAACCATTAAACATATCCACACACCCAAGCCAAATAGAAAGAATACAACTTATGCTAGCTCGCGAAATGATTCATCACAACCATTCAATAGAAGTAGAAGCAAATCAAATTCAACATCCCAAAATCCACAATCAAACGAAAGTAGATCAATATCATATTACAACCATATCGAATGACCAAAGTTATTCAAATTCAACAAACTAATCTAAACTAAGGATAAAGATAAAGATAGGGATAGAAGAGTAAAATAGAGAAGAGCACCGGATACCGACCACTCCCCCCAAACCTAGTCAAGTGAGACTATGTTTGTAAAAAGATAACCGGTGCTCTCATACTCCCCTTGATTTTTCGGTGGTGGCTGACGAGGACGACTGGAGAATGGAATGGGCACACGACGATGTAGCTCACGTACATCCTCCTGCAGGGTCTCTACATCCCGATCGACTCTGTCGAACCTTGAAGTGATGGTGGCTCGCAAAGTAGAAAAATCATCATGGATAGAATCTAGCCTCGTATCTAGACCCTGCAAAGAAGAAGACAATGCATCAACTGTATCAGCTGTCCTAGTGAGCATCGTCATCATCTGCCGCTGCCATTCTGTAGCAGAAGACTGTCTGGGCTGTGGAGGGGCTCGTGTACTCGGACCGGCATCCTACAATTGTCTTCGCTCTTCCTCAGAAAAATGTCAGAGACTCGTGAAATAGCCATCAGGAGATAACACTCCCACCACCTCCTTGTGCTCCTCGATATCCAGCAACCAGTTGGATTTATCAGATAGATCCGACACTGTTGTCCACTTCGGTCGGGGCATTTTCATTGCCAAGTTCCCAAATTTATAATAAATCAATCCCCTATGCCCGGGAACCACAAATCGTCCAGCTAACAAAGAATTTGAATACAAAAATAAAGCTGGAGCAGAGGCACCTGACAGGTCTACACCAATATCCTCAAAAATAGGGGTTAACATTCCACGACTAAAGGTGCGAGTTTTCGTAGTCGGAGCCCTACTCCAAGCATCCATAAGCATAGCCCCCAAAGAGAATTGAATACCGTTCATCAAAGCATACAACATAGACAATTCCGGCGTAATCACGTTACTAAACTCTTACCTCCCACAGACAGAACCACCAACAAATTTATGAATATACCTAATCTCCGGATTCCTAATTGACGTGGCACGACAATTCTTAATATTAAAATGCTAACCAGATGGAATTCCCAAAATTTCTTCCCAAAAATATCCAAATCTCACTTTCTCATGTACAAAAACAGACTCAGGATCACACCCATAAATCTCATCAACTTGAGCGCGTTGAAAGAAATACTCTTTACCTCGAATTTTGAACTTCATAGATAATTGGATTCCCCCTGCACCTTTCATGACAATGATTGAGGCTAAGAACTTCCTTGACAAATCCATGTATCTAGGCCAATTCACCTTGAGAAACTTCTTCCACCCAATACCTTTGAGTAGACTCCATACATTTTCCTTTAATTTCAATGCATTCAACGTCTCCTGCCACAAATACTTGGTGCCAACAACTTGTTGCGTCGCCAATTTCTTGTATTTGGCAAACTCCTCGTCATCAAATCCTTTTCGGCGTCCGCTTGAAGAAGAACCCTCACTCCGTGCTCATTTGCTAGCCATAATAGAAATTGAAGGGTGAGATAACAACAATTCAATGCACTAGGATATAAAAAAAAATTTAGAAGAGAAATTTTGACTGAGATGCAAATGGGTCGAGCAATTGCTCGCCCAATCTTTTAAAACTGCGCGCGGCTCGGCCGAGCGTGAGATGGCTCGGCCGAGCGAAGGATCTATCCGCACGGGCTGGCTGGCACGCTTGGGCTCGGTCGAGCCTGCCTCGCTCGACCGAGCGAGGCCTCTGTCCGAAGTGTTTGACCCACCTCGGCCGAGCCTTCACCGCTCGACCGAGCTACCCCTGCTTTCGCCTATTTTTGCCCTATTTTCGACTTCTTCCCGATCATGTTGCCTTCCATCCTTTCTAACCTTCATACACACATTGTCAAATGAAAGTGTAGCACCACAAACAATTAAGAACCCATCACAACAACAAACCACATTATTCAACAAAGATCACTAACAAACCATTATTCAAAAATGCAAAGTAACAAAATTTAAACATTGGGTAGCCTCCCAATAAGCGCTAGTTTAACGTCGAAAGCTCGACGATCATACCTCATGTTAATCGTGGTCAAAAGGTGCTGAACTGGAACTCATACCTCGGTCAATGATCACATTCTCCTCCGGGAAAAGAGGCTTCCTTCTTGCACTTCGTGGTGGATCCGTATCCACTCGAGCTTTCTTCATACGATTTTGATCAAGTACCTCTTCATCCCCCGGATCTTTGTAGACTTCATTCTCCTCACTCATGATATCTAAACCTGGATCAAGCACATCCTTCATCCTCTTCTTTTTCCCAGCTCTCTCAACTTCACTTGCATCCACATTCTTCGGAGGTAAAGAAAACACTACTTCCTTGCCACAACAACGGAATGTAAGTTCACCATGTTTCGTGACAAATAAGGCATCGGTCGTATGCAAAATGGGCCTCCCAAAAATTAGTTGTATACCCCCCTTATTCTTCATGTCAACTACAAGAAAGTCTCCCGGGAAGGTAAACATCAACACTTCGACATGAACATCTTCAACCACCCCTTTTGGGCAAAATAAAACATGATTAGCCAATTGGAGCACTTGACTTGTAGACCTGAGGTTCCCAACCTCCAACTCCTCATACAAGTCCCACGACATAAGGTTGACACTCGCTCCGGAATCACACAATGCCTTCTCAATACACTTATCTCCAATCTTACATCCGACTACGAAACCTCCGGAATCTTCCTTTTTACTAGCAATATTCATTTCTCCAAGCTCACAAGTACCACTATCAAGGATTTCTTCTCCTCCGACAAGTTTTTCAAGCATAGGTACCCTTTCTATCTCCTCCGATAAAGGCATTTGGATGTCACCTTTCTTCACATAATCAAAGAAACTCACGTTCTCAGTTTGCTCATCCTTTTCCGATTCTTTGTTCTCAATTTCTACTTCAACTTCTTTTTTCTTCTTCTATGTCTACTTTCAACTCTTCTTCAACTTCCCCCATTTAAATCTTAGGGGTCATCACTTCCAAGTTTTCCTCCATCCTACTTTCACCTTCTACCATGTTACAACCTTTCTTTTTGCACCACTTCCGTATCACTTGGAAATTTCCCAGCTTGCTGCTTACCACATAATTGCTTTGCAATGGAAGAAATTTGAAGTTGAATTTCAGCAAATATGCCATCATACTTTTCAAATCTCTTATCCATTTCTTCGTTAAAATTCCTCCTCGGTTCTTAGTTTGCATACCTACTATTTCCCCTAGCATATCCTTGACCACTACTTCCCCCTTCAATTTGTAGTGGAGGATTAAGAGCGTTGTTTGGATTAGCAAAGGAAAAATTCAGGTGAAATCAGTTGGACAGATGGTAATACATGTTTTCCGGCGTATTATAATGGTGACGAGCATTGAACCCTATTCTTTGATTCAGAAAATTCAAACTCTCCGGATGCGACTTTCATGCCAAACTACCATCATATCCTCATTTCTATTTCCCGATGTAGACAATGCATCAAGCTTCTTTTGCATAATCACCAATTGCTCTTTGAATTCTTCACTTTCCTTGGCCTCATTTACCGACTTAACCGATCGATAATCCTTGCGTTCCTTAAGCCAATGGAAACTATTCTCAGCCATTTTCTCAATAGTTCTCCAAGCTTCTTCCTCTTCAAGATCAAGAAATGCTCCTCCCGATGAAACATCTAACATCACCTTCGTTTCATAATTCAATCATCCATAGAATTGGCAAATTTGTTGACTCCTAGAGAGACTATGTCTTGGACATTTTTGAAGTAGCTCACGAAACCTATCCCACGCTTCATAAAGTGGCTCATCATACCTTTGTCCAAAAGACGTTATGTCGGCTCTCCTCTTCAAAGTCAAACTCGGCGAAAAGAACTTGAATAGAAACTTCTCTGTCAACTCTTCCCAAGTGACAATATTTGATTTGTCCAAACATTCGAACCAATTCCTAGCTCTACCTCTCAAGGAGAATGAGAATAACCGCAACCGTATTTGATCTTGGGGCACTTGGTTGATCTTTATAGTATCCGTAATCTCCAAATATCGAGATATATGCACATTAGGATCCTCGGTCACATGCCCCCCAAATTGGTTGTTTTGTATCATTTGGACCAATTGCGACTTAATTTCAAAATGCGTAGCATTCACTCCTAACCGAAAACCTCCCGTATTCGGCTCCCCTTGAGGTCGAAAAATATTTTGTAATGGTCTCCTCGGACCATTCCTCTCATTGATCATAGCTTTCATCAACTCGAGTTGCCTTTCCAACTCTACTATCCTAACCGTGTCTTCTCCATGGTTAGCCATCTCAAAATCAATTTGAATATGTTCTCTCCTTTCTTGAAGTTTCCTTGCCTCAAGCTCTCTAGCCTTTGATCGAGTGATCATGGAAAAATCCACAAAACCAATTACAAGTAAACAATTCAACAAAAACAAACAAACACAACTAACAAACAAAACAATGTTAGTAGCACTATTCACACAAGCATTTTCTAAAACACCTAGCATATCATACTTCAACTTTCAATAATTCCACAAGACCTACTAAAAGATTCCCCGGCAACGGCGCCAAAAACGTGGTAGCCGTGTGAAACACACACAATTAACATGTTAAATTTATCAATCCAGTCTCTTTTCTAATTCGCTCAAGTGGATATCATCTACTCAATTGAAGGGTATCAATAGCTAGGTTACACAAAAGTCGTTGATTTTCATCTATCTAGGCAATGAATCGTAAACAAAGCTTTAAATGTAAACAATCAATTATTAAATAAATTACTAACTTCTCCAATCAAGTAATTCAATCAATGGTTTAGGTAGATTAAGATAACAAATCCGACAATCTTAGAAGAGAGTGAGTGTTTGTAAACTTCAATTCTTCCGAATCAAACCAAGTTATGTTGCAAACAAATTTTAATTCCTATGAGGTTGAGCAACCAACTCTAATGTCGCTAGTCACTTGCTACGGATAACTAGCGGTAGATGACACTAGGAATTGCAAACAGCTTCGTTATTAACTCCTAGGCCACTCCCATCCAACCGTCGATTATTGCCCTACAATCCTAGCCCCGCACAGGGATTGGAACTAGAATTATAAGATTATGCACTTATAACGATGATTCCGTCCTTGTGTTGGCTGCAACGTTCACGTCAACTACCTAAAGGCTCGCTATTACCTACACCTAATAGGCAAGAACAAGCTCAAGTGCAAATCAACCCCTCATAGGAAAGTAAAAAAGCATAATCGATTCAATCCATCACAATATCCGTAATACAACACTCACTAATGAAATTAGTTCTCCATACCTTGAGTTAAGTACAAAACAAATTGAGAAATGAAAGAATTCATTACAAAACTTCAAGGTCAACGATTGATCTTCTTCGATTGTCTTCCTTGAATCCAATCTACCTCACTTCCTTCTTCAATATTCACCAAATGGATGGAAAGTGGCTTCATTCCCCTTGATTTTGGTTGGGGAGATGTTTTAAGATGAATCTAGGGAAAAGTATCGTGACGATTATTCTAATTTTGGTCAAAAGTTTTTCAATTAACTGATTTTCCCCCTTTTATAGGCGAGCAAACAGGGCCTCGGATCGCCCGAGCCAACCATGGATCGCCCGAGCCATCCTGGGAACCGCAGCAATTTAGGAAGCACGATCTGGCTCTGCCGAGCCAGACCCGCTCGACCGAGCCTGCTCTCTGTCAGCATGGCTCGGTCGAGCCTGCACTGCTCGGTCGAGCCTGCACTGCTCGGTCGAGCGAGGCCTCTGTCCGGCTCAGCTCGGCCGAGCTTGCTTTGCTCGGTCGGGCGATTCCTCCAAGCCTCCGAAACTCTCCTTTCACTCCGCTCGGACGAACCTAACCTCCTCGGACTCCAAACTCGAACGATTTTCCTCCAAAACTCCACCAAATATGCCATATTATGCTCAAAACACGTCCTACAATATTTCAAACACAAAAACACGAAAACAAGACAAAAGAACAACAAAAGTATATGATATGAGGGTAAAATAGCCACAAACATGCACGCTCACACATTGAAAAATAGGTCATTTTACACACATATCATGTACCAGATTGCTTTTTACCTTTTGATGTCATGTGTGATTCATGTAATTTTTCCATTGGGGCCGTGTTTGGGCAAAGGAAGAGCAAGATCTTTCATTCTATTTAGTATGTCAGGAAAACTTTTTTGGATGCTCAAATCAACTCACCACCATAGAAAAAGAGCTGCTAGATGTAGTCATTGGTTTTGAGAAATTCAGAGCTTATTTGTTGGGGGCAAAGGTTATAGTTCACACTGATCATGCTGCCATCAAGTATCTTCTGTCCAAGATGGATACCAAAACGAGGCTAATCCGATGGGTGCTTTTGCTGTAAGAGTTTGATCTAGAAATTCAAGATAGAAAAGGGACTGAGAACCAAGTTGCAGATCATATGTCAAGACTGGAAGGGGTTTCTCAGGATGAGCAGGGCATTCAAATTCAAGAATGGTTCCCTGATGAGCAGTTATTCAATGTCTCAACTTATATTCCCGCTTGGTTTGCTGATTTTGCTAACTTTAAAGCAAGTGGGTTTCTCCCTCAGATAAGAAGGGGCAGCAGTTAAAGAAGTTTATCATGATGTCAAATATTACTTTTGGAATAAGCCTTACCTATATAAACTTTCTGCTGACCAGGTATTGAGAAGGTGTGTTCCTGAAGTGGAAATGGCAGACATCCTTGAGAAATGCCATTCAGCCCCATATGGAGGACAAAGAACAGTTGCTAAGGTATTTCAATCTGGTTTCTATTGGCCTACAATTTTCAAAGATGCCCATGAGATGGTGAAAAATTTTGATAAGTGCTAGAGGGTAGGTAATTTGCCAGCCTCAAATGCCATGCCCATGACCTACATTTTGGAACTTGAGCTATTGATGTCTGGGGGTTAAATATCATGGGTCCATTTTCACCCTCCTTTGGGAACATCTACGTACTAGTTGTAGTGGACTATGTCTCCAAATGGGTGGACGCTGCAGCCTGTGCCGAGAATGATGCCAAAACAGTCATAAAATTCCTGCATAAACACATATTTACCTGGTTTGGCACACCTAGAACAATCATTAGTGATGAAGGATCACACTTCATCAACAAGAGCTTGGCTTGCATGTTGACCAAGTACAAAATCAGATACAAGGTTGCTACAATATACCACCCTCAAACCAATGGTTTGGCTGAACTGTCCAATAGGGAGATAAAAAGAATCCTGGAAAAGGTGGTAAGTCAAAACAGGAAAGATTGGTCCAGACATTTAGACTAAGCACTTTGGGCTTACAGAACTGCTTTTAAAACACCCTTAGGGATGTCACCTTAAAGAATAGTATTTGGGAAAGCTTGTCATTTGCCTCTGGAATTGGAGTTTAATTCTCATTGGGCCATGAAGAAACTTAATTTTGACTTGCTTGCTGCAAGTGAGAGGAGATATGCTGAAATCAATGAACTTGAGAAGATGAGATTGACATCTTATGAGAGTGCCAAGATTTATAAGGAAAGGAGTCAAATGTGGCATGCAAAAAGGATAAGGTTTAGAACCTTGGAGGTAGGGAACCAGGTGCTATTATTTAATTCCAGACTGAAGTTGTTCTCAGGTAAATTGAAGTCCAGATGGTCTGGACCTTTTAACATCACCAAGGTTTATCCCTATGGAGCAGTGGAACTAAAGGATGAAACATCAGGAAGGGAGTTTAAGTTCAATGGTGAACGGGTCAAGATTTGTCATGGTGGAGTCTTCAACAGGGAGAAGACATCCACTACTCTACAGGATGCTTAAAGGCTTGAGGTACTACTGGTTTCTCTCTTACTTGTGTTTGCAAGCTTGATTTGAATCATTCTTTATTGTAATATATTAATTTCCTTTTTAATTAAAATTTTGCAATAATTTAGTTATGATTTAATTCCAATACATTCAGTTCAGGTGAGTGAAGAGATCTGTTGAACTTAAGTTTGGGGGTGTTCAAGTGAATGTTGGTTACATACCGATTTCTTGTTGCATTATGGTGTATTAAAGTAACGGTCATATTTTGGCCGCACTATTTTTAAACCCATGCGCAGGAGGTAAATTTTAAAATAATTTCTTTGGATAATTTCAAATCTTTTTGGAAAATCATTCCTACCCTCAGTGACTGGTTAAAAAGGTAACCACAGTACCTTTTTCTCTCACCTATTCAACTTGCTCTCTCTCTCTCTCTCTACCTATTGTGTTTATTGTGCTGAAATAAAACCCTGTAGAAAGGTTTCTCATGTCGCACTTATTGTGAGCATGTTAATTTTTGTTTAAAATAAGTGAGATTACTGATTGTGTGAAGTTGGATTCTTGTTTAAAATCTTGTGCACATATTGTGAGCATGTTGATTTTCTTTTGTAAGTGCTTGCATGTACCCTGCAACTTATGCAGGAGGGATAAATAAGTGTTTGCACACTGGTCGTGTTACCCTTACACGAATAACAAGTTGTATTTGTGTGTAGGCACTACATTATGAGAAAGAAGCAGCAAGCTCCTCGCAAAACAAAAAAAGTGACATCTCCAGAGAAGGGGGTTCCTACCTACTCCACTACACCAACACCTCCTGAAATGGAACCTCAATGTCCAGCCCACCCCCATTCTGAAGCAGTACAACCAGTTGGTGCAACTGCTCGTATGCCAAGAACTAGGGCAGCGGCCAAACAAGCAAAAGGCAAGTCCCCTGCTACCACAAGCTCTTCACCCGTGGATCTGACAGAATCGTACAACCCCCCTGCAAAGAAAGCCAAGACAAAGCCCTACCGTGCACTATGCAAGTTACCTGAAAAAAGAAGTCCCAAAGAAACCACTGAAAACCCTACGACTCAGCCTGAAGATGCAGACGTGCCTCGCCATAAAAAGAGGAGAATCATTAAGGCTTGTAAGAAGAATCCTACCCCTCAGAGCTTATTGAGAAAGAAGGTTAAGAAGACAGCCCCATCACCTAGTGCATCACCTTCTCCACCAGCAAACCAGAAGGGACCATTCCCTATGCTCACTGAACGGGGTTTTCCAACGAATTTAACTGCCCTACCGGAGGATATCCAAGTTGCCACTTCTCAACAAGGTTGGGCCACATTTGTTCTATACCAACTTGCAGAAGGTAGGTGAGTGGGAGTTTATTTCTGAAGTTCGAGGTGTCAAGGTGAGCTTGAATCCTCGGTTGGTGCACCGCATCTATGGCACTTCGCCTCCCCAACCTAATCCCTTTTGGGATAGATATGCAAAACCTTCAGAGGAGGATCGGAAGTGAGCTTTAACAACCCTTGCACCAGAGGAGTCGTCCATCTAATGGATTCACCTTTGCTTGTCACAAACCAGTTAAAACCCGAGGCCCGGCTCTGGTTCCACTTCATCCGCCGCAGAATCTCTCCAACTACACATAAAAATTAGGTCAATGATCAGCGGGCGATGATCTATGCTGCCATTATCTTAGGTACTCCCTTTGATTATGCTCCTATGTTACTTGCTTCCTTGGAGAGCCGCACGACAAGATCTGCAGGACCATTGTATTTCCCGTCCATGATCACTGCCTTATGCGAGAGAAAAAGCATTCCTATTGTACCCACTGATGAACGTGATTGGACTCATGGGATGATCAATGGCCATGCAATGCTGCGAAGGTTCAAGTGGACACCAGGAGTGGGAAGTTCATCTCAAAACCATGCTGCAGCATCAACTCAGCATGCAGCGTTTTCTTCCAGTCCTAACCAACCGACCAACGACCACTTGACGGAGAGGCTGGAAATTTTGCCGGAAAGCCTCAACATTTTCCGACGCACTTCAGGGGAGGTGAACGCTCAGGTCAAGACAATCAAGTGTACTATCAACCGGTATCAACAATTCCATGCTGAAAAAATGACCAAGCTGTGTAATTACATGGCCGAGCATGATGCCATCCTCCAGCGGTACTGTGATCGCCTTCTTGACTTTCTTCTTATCTTGCGCACATCTTGGGATGCAGACGGTGACTTGGATGCCTGATAACCCTGCCGGTCAACTCGAACCCTAAAAACACTCTCTCTCTTTTGAACTTGGATTTTATTTCCTGTTGAATACTTATTTCTTTTGTGTTTTGTGGGATTCGTTGTTTTGCATGATGGATGTTTATATTTGATTTCATTGGAATACTTCATTTGATGATATGAATTGGTGTAAGTGCATATGTTGTCGGTCCGAGAATTACTCGTGTTATCGTGCTTCAATCTCATGCTCGATGATGAGACTGTCCCCTTTTTTTAGCTTGTGGTCATGCTCATTTGCAACACGACACTACTCTTGACATTGATCTAATGTTTTAGTTCGTTTATTCCAGAGTGCTCATCATGACTTTATGTTGTGACCTGTGCACAACATGTTAAAAAAACCTTCTTTACGAATAAACTCTTGAATATGTTTTTCAAGTTGATTACACTTTACTTTGCTTTGCTGATGATTGTTAGAACTTACATTCACTTTGGATTGATGTTTTCCTTGAGGAGAAATCTTGTGTTCTCAATTCCTTAGGATATGAGGAAGGCCATCTTTCTATTTCCTTGCCTAGGTCTTTTGTGACCTCACTCATATTGCAATGTCCTTTGTTCCCATTTTTGCACCTTTTTGCCGTTTCTTTAGTTTCCCTACATTATGTACAATCCTTTTCTTTCTTGTGTTAATCACTTTCGCACCCTATTGAGCAGTCTTAGGTTTTCTATTTTCGAACATTGGGGACAATGTTGCGTTCCTAGTTTGGGGGTGTGAGGGTGCTTAGTGCTATAAAAGTGTATGTTCTGTGCCATATAAAAAAAAGCTGAATAGAATGCTGCAGCATGTAAACATCATGTGCTGTGAGGTCAAAAGTGTTACTCCGAAAAAAAAGGGAATTTTTTTTGGAATTGTGAGGCATTAGTTGGGCAGAGAGTATAAGGGATAGATAGGAGTAGAAGACCTTGGAATGCTCAAGAATTAGTCACTTGAATCCAAATATTATTTTACCTTAACCCTAGCCTAACGTTACAAGCTAAAAATATCCTTCTGATCCCTTGGTATTTAGAACACCATTAGTGGAGAGGTTTACATGTAATTCATTGTGAAGAAAAAAAAAATTGGTTCGATGATCATGATGGTTTATGCATTGTATTGTGTGTGATACTTGATTAGCTTAAGTCGTGTTACTTTTGAAATGGACTTGCATGAAATTAAAAAATCTGAATGAGCAGAGGGAATTCTCTTGCTAAACCATTTTGAAATATAAAGAGATGAAGTGTTGTTAAGCTTATGGTGGGTGACAATGGCTAATTTCTTTCATTTGGTTGAGAGCAAAAATGAGATTGTGCTGGAAGCATTGAGTTGTTCTTTAGTTTTATGTCTTTGACTTTGTGTTATTTTATTTACTCAAGGACAAGTAAAGGTTTATGTTTGGGGGTGTGATAACTCTCTTATAAGAGTTATATTTAAGCCATTAATCTAATAAACTATAGTCTTTTTAGCCTTGTTTAAGTCTATTTCATATATGAATAAGCATATTTGATAAGCTCATTTTTCTACTCTATTATCGCATAGTTTCTCTTTTCTTTTACGCATTTAGCTTGATTTCTTGAATAAATTGAGCATGAGTATATATTAGAGTATTTTATGCTTGTCATGGTAAGATTTCACTGGTTTTAGGCCAAATCCAATGGAAACTCGTACCGAAAGCAGCAGATGTTCAAAGAAACAGTCACTACTTCTTCCACTGATGGAATCTGAGCTAATGGAGCATGTCATTTGAAAGATCTTTAAATTAACATTCCAACGCAACTAGAATCGGGCCAATCAAAGTTTGGGAGTGAAAGTTATGGCCAAAACCGAGAGACTGCGCAGAAGGGTCGAAAGTGGCGAAATTGGTCTCTGTTTCGACCGAGTTGAAGGCCATCTCGACCGGGGCAGACCCATCTCGACTGTGGCAAGGGTCATCTCGACCGGGGCGAGCTGTTTTGGCGAGATTCTACGAGATTTTCACATATTTTGGGCGAGAATTGCTTGGGATTCAAGTCACACATTAATTTGGAAGCAATGAAGACCCCAAAAGGGATGTTTCAACCAAGAAAATCATTCCTTTTGAAGCCATCAATTCAAGAATGAAATTCCTACCATCCAAGGCCTCAACCCTACTACTATATAAACTCATAATTAGCTTAGAATTAGGGTGGTCCAGTTCCTGTTTTGTTCCCCACCTTTTACACATTGTTTTATCTTTAATTTTCTGTTTTCACTTTAAGTTTTTGAGAATTCCTCTTTAGTTTTTTGTTGGTCCCTTATGATCAGAGTCGTCGTGGTTACAATAAAGTACACACACGAAGTGCAGCGGAATAGATTGCGTTTACTTGTATTTAGATTATTCTTATCTCTATTTTACTTAAAGTTTTCTTAGGTTACCTTTTTCAGTTATACACTAGCAACTTGGTCACTAGGTTTTAAAACATACTAGCTCAGAAAGCAGTAACAACACGACAACACACAATTTATAGTGGTTCGATCAAATGATCTACGTCCACTCCTTAGCCGAATCGCTAAGAATTTTACTAGAAAGTATACGGTGTACAAAGAGTTGCCTTTCCTGTTAAGCAATCAGCCGTCGGTAGGTCTATCTGCTTTACGGCTATCTTCCGATACTCCGGACTTTCCTGGTGTGGCTCCCGCTGATTCAAGGGTGCACCTTCGCAAAACTTGCTTTCACCACTCGCTTGGAAGAGTTTAAAGTTCCCTCCAAACTATCTTGTGTTCTCGGCTACAATGCCCGCCTTTTCTTCACAAGAAATTTATCCCAATGACTGCTGGATGCTTTCCTTAAAAAGAAAGTTATCCCAATGATTGTAGATTCTTGAATCAATTCAAGAATCACTCAGAAGAATGTCAGACGTGTAGTGAGACACTCAGAATGTTGAAAGCCTTTTGATATCTCTGGATTATACCTTCTAACTGGACTGCTCTCTTGCCTTTTTTGCTTTTTGGAATCTTTCGGATATCGAGTTTTTGGTTAGAGAGTGAGCAGCACCTGCATCTTCCTTTGACTTACCTTTTATAGTTGTGTCCTCGAAGTTTGAGTCGACAGATCCGTTTAGACACAACGAATCTTTCTCCTTAAATACAGGTAGCATTTTACTAACTTTTCTGCTTTTTCACAGGCTTTTCCGTCCTACTTCTGACATGGCTAATCGCCGCGTGTTGGTCAGAATGGCAGTGTAGCAGTTGTTCAGGTTTGCTTTGCTGAGCTTCTACTGGTACGGGATGCTAGATCTCTTTCAGCATACTTCTGGACTCAATGTGCAACAAGTGCTTTGTCTGCTATTCTGACTTTGGTTTGCTAGCATCTTCAGTAGTTGAGGACGTGTTTGTCGACTGCTGATTCCTTAGCATTCTGTTATTGCTAGCAGTCTTCCTTTAGCATTCTATGATGTTTGCTGAGATACTTTCAAGCAGCCTATTCTATTACAACTCGATGTTTACCCTATACAGGACATTACATAAGTTGCTAGGCTATGCTAATGTTCAACAATGATCGACCATCTACTAAGGTTTGATCCAACAAAACTTTTTACAATGAGATCCTAAGGGTAATTCATGAATATTTTCCCAACAATTTCCCCCTTTTTGGTGCGATCAAAGCTTATTAGGGATTGCTGAGACTTAGCTTAGAAGTTTTGAGTTACAAGGAAATTTCTAGACACACTATCTCAGAGTCTTTCTTTGCTTTAAGTCCTTAAAAAAATTATTACAAGCAAATCATTCAGCAACCATTTAAACATCCCTGGTTTATCTTTCCGTATTCTGATTCGTTGAGTACACAGAAAGTGTATTTCAACTATTGTTCACACTCGGAAAATCAGAATTTAGACAATAAGATTTTGTCATGATTCTGATGATTTCATATATGATTTTGCAATTACAAGTTTAGAGAAATCATCTCAGAATCATGGTAAAGAAAATGATAGAGAGTGACCTTAGTTCTGAGCATCTGGTGGAGGTTTTGGCTTCTCAAGAGACTCAACTTTCTTTATCGTCATGGCCATTAGTTTCTCCATCTGTTCAATTCATGCTCGTTGCTCTTCTCTCTGTTGTTCTTCTAACTTCATCCTCTGTTCCATCATTGCACGTTCAAATTTTTTTTCTTTCAGCAAGAGCTCAACTTCCTCTGCTTTTATCCTTGCTTGTTCAGCAATCCTTCTTTCTTCCCCCTCTTTGAGAGCATCCAAAATAGAAGTGGAGAAAGATTTGTGTGCATCAAGATCGATGCTGAGAGTCATCACATTTGTTTGCACCGTAGACACAATTTCTTCTACATTTGTGATCTTGGTAGCGACTTGACCAACTTGTTGCTGAACCTCTGAAACAGAGGTTTTCACTCCAGATATTGCTCCTCGGACATCAGCAACCTCTTTCCGGACCTCTTCATTGAATTTGGCTTGCTGGATATCGCGTTGATGTAGGGCGTTATGAAGTATGTTGACAAGAGATTGGAAGCTTACTTGGACTGGTTCGGCGGCAATGGGATCGTCAGAGACAACTATTTCAGTACCGCTTACTAATGTAGGAGATTCACCATCTTCTTTTTCCACTGTAGCAATTGCAGATGCTTGAGCTGCTACTTCAACTCTTTGTGTGGAAACATCAAGAACCTCATTGGTATCTACTTCCATTGACTCACTCACTATATTCTGATCGAGATTTGAGTCACAACCTTGAGTTTCAGAGACTTGAATTGAGGTTGCGGCTCGAGTGTATTCTTTCTGAAAGTTAATAATTTTGAGATAGTCTTGTCTCCTAGCCTCCTTTTCTCTTTCTTCTCCTATCGCGGCTAGTTCAAGACTTCTAACTCGCAAATTCTCCTCATAAGCAGCTTTCCGCTTCCGATAAGCAATCATTGCATCCCTTTGTCGTTTGGTGAGTTCCATGTGGGCCAAGGACTTCTTATTTGGAGCAAACTGTGATCTGGGCAGGGTCTGAGATGGAAGAAACTTCCTGTGAGCGTGGATGGCTTGCAATCGGGCAATTACATGTTGATCAGTATACTATTTCGTGCAGGAGGGCTGGTCCATCCACTCATTTGCCCAGGTTTCTTCGGAATGCTAGAAATTAAGACCTTTTCTAGCGATAATAATCATCCTTTCGTAGATTTTTGGCATCAAATGGAATCCTCAGTTGTTCAATCCTTAGAGTGGGGTATTTTCGTAGAGTTTTGGCATCAAATACCTCGATAGATTCCCCCTCAGAATCATATTCTGATGAGCAGGTGGATTCGTCCAAAAATCCAGCAGAGGAGATTTCCTTTTCTATTGCTTCTTCTGCTTGATGTTCATTACTAGCATCGACTGTTGTCTCCTTAGTAGTATGGACTTCTTCAGCAGTATCTGCCATAGTCTCGTCAGCTGCAGTAGATTCTTCAGCAGTTGTCTTCATAGAATCATCAGCTTTAGTAGATTCTTTAGCAGTATCTTTCCCTGCTTCTTCAGTGATTTGCTCCAATTCTGTCTCAATAGTGTTTTCTTTAGCAACATGCTCTGCAGTAGGCATGTTCGTATCTGCGCTTTCCTTAGAGATTTCTGATGGCCCTGCATCCTTATCTCTGGGATGTATATCATTTATCTCTGTTCGTGGCGCGTCCTCCTCTGAGCTACTGCTTTTATAAGATGTAGCAGTGGGTTTGAACCGATTTGCCTTTGGAGTGTTCTGTGGCATTGAAAGCGCCAGATTGAATCAGCGTATCTAGCTCTTTATCAGTCATGCCGTCTGCTGCAGTTGTAATCTTGGTAGTGTTGCTGACTGCAATAGGGTTATCCGTTTCTGTTTCTGTCAAAGTAGAGTCTATTATTGTCTTCCCTTTCTTTGCTGCTCTGCTTATCTCTTCAGCAGCTTCCTCATCGGGTGTTTGACTAGTATTTTCCTTTTGATTCTCTCTTTCTAGATGAGATCTTATTTACTCTTTCGAAGTTCAGATCCCTTCCTTCGAATGTGATTCTATCTCTCTCCTTTCTGTATTCCTTTATTTCCTGTGCCTTCATTTTTTCTGCACGCTTTCTTTTAGCTTCACGTACGCCTTTCACACGTTCATCAAAACTTTTAGATGATAAGGGTGAATCAGGTACTTTTTCAGTAGTGACAGTGGCTAGCTCAGTAGTTTTGCGTAGGTGCTGACGACTAGACCTTCTGTTTCTGGTGGGAGCAATATCCTTTTGTTGTTCAGTAGAGATTGGAACAGCAAGTTGACCAATCATGAGTGGCTGCTGAAGTGCGGCCCTTTGGTCCATAATCTCCTCAATCTGTTCGGTCGGTATCTCTCCGAGAGCTACAATATCATCAAGCTGCTTAAAGCACTGCTCCTTTTCAGCATTCTGAGTTAATACTGCTATTTCCTCAGCAGAGATAGGTGATGCTTTCTGCAATACTTGTTCGCCCAAGGAACGGTCGTCTACTTCCTTATCCAAAATAGGCTTGTCCGCATCCACATTGGATTTACCAGTCAGCTTCTTTGGCTTCTTGTAATCAAGAGGGTTGGCTGCTTTTCGTGTGATTGGAATAAAATCAGTGGAGAGGAACTTCACTCCTTTATCAATTTTCGTTGAATGCATGACCAATTCCAGAAACGTGCTTATTTTCAACCCAAAATTAACATTTGATGAAAAAGTTCCATCCACAGATATGTGGTCGTTCTTCTTGGCGTGCTCTGCCCATCGTTCGAAGAAAAACTCTGCCCAATTTCCCTTTACTTTTTCTGTGAGAGCCATCATTACTGCATATTTCTTAGCAGATAGTTCAGAATATGATCCGACGTCGCATTGGAACATCTTGATCACCAATTCGGCAAGAATTTTAAATTCATCCTGTAGGGTGTTAATGGGTGTGGCAGCCCGGAATGTGATCTCGTGACCTTTCCTATCCTTCATTACATCAAGCTTCTTCCATAAATTCCAACGTCTTTCCATCTCATCATAATCAGTTACTTTGTAATGAGATATACGTTCCCCCTTATTCCGAAGACCAAAAGTTTTAGCAAGAACTTTGGCACTTACTTCAATGATACTTCCATAAACACAACTTTTAAAAGATTTTCCATCTTCACTCATGACTGCTCTGGCATAAAATTCGGAAATCATATGTGGATGAAAATGCATGGGTTCAGCGGATAAGTATTGAGTTACCTGTTCGCTATCGAGAATATCCATTATCCAATCTAGAATATGTTCAGCAGCAATACGTTTATACAGAATGTGATTCTTCATGATTTGAGCCAAACGCCTCTGCTCCTTTGTGTGGCCGGCTTGGGATTTCTTCTGAGCCATCATAACAAGCTGTCCATACGATATTGAATCATCAACATCTTCTTTCTTTAGAATCCCAATAAACCCTGGTGCATGCCGCATATGTAAGGGTTCTCCGAAATTTGGTGGAAAATTGAAGGGAGATGGTTCATTAGATTCAGAGCGATGGTTCTGACAAGTAGATCTCTGGGATGATGAGGCTATAGAATCTGTGGCCATGTCTGTGAGGGAGAATCTGGAGTAATTTTTCAACTAATATGGAGACTTGATAATTGGGGATTTTGCTCTGTCTTTCGAAAAATGAGAAGAAAATGAACAGTGATAAGAGCAAAGGTAGGGTTAATTTTGAATGTGAGATCTAACGGTTGAGGGAAAGTCTGCGAAGTGTTAGATCAATGATTCAGAATAAATGCGTCTTTCAATATAACTTCCAAGGCTTTAAGAAACACTTAAGTGCTTCTGACATGGCGTCTCCTCAGTTGATGCCGCCGTTTACATGCATTAATTACGCCTTATCGGGTCCCATCAAGTTTGAATTTTGAGTCATCCCGTCTCGATTTCGGATAAGTTGTTGTTTCTGAACTAGCAGCCGTTCAAGGGTGTTGATAGAGGATGGTCCTTCTCAGCATTCTAATTTTCAACAACTTCTGAAGATCTGGTGAGTCTGTGAGAACTCTTATTTGAAAAATGTGATGATGAGATCCTCGAACTTTTCAATACTCCTTTCTCACTATTGTTGAAAAAAAATGATTTGACTTCCCTGCATACACGTCGATCCCTTTATTAGCGACGTTTCGTATTCCAAGAGGTGAATCATTGCGATCTTAAGACAGATTTTTCTCTTTCTTCGCGTCATAAATGGGAAATTCTCTATAAATACCTCCGTTTGAGATTATCAAAACATCTCAATTATCCTTCTCTCCTGATTCATACTATCAATCTTCTTCTCCTCAAGAAAGTTAGGTCCCTTTCTACACTCATGGGCTCTCCTCCACGAACCATAGATATCAGACGCAATCTGATCCTGGATGAGCCAGGTCTGGATAGGTATTATATAGATGATTGGGATGTGGCAGTGAAGGTCATCTCTTCGTTGCAGTGGGGGGGGGGCTTTCAAGAGGAAGTGTTGAGGGATTTCCTCAATGATTGCCGTGTGGTGCCAAACGCAATCTATGGGGTGTTCCATGATAAGCTTGTTCATTGGACCCCTGACACCTTTGCAGTTGATTTCGGGCTTCCTCGAGGTCCGTTGTCTGTAGAGGACTATCTTGCAGAGGAAGTGGCTCCAGAGTGGCTGGCATGGGAGAAATGGCGTCATTCTCCTCGTTTTGATTTCAGCCCTGAAGTTCCTGCTTCTGGCCTCCAGACTTCATATTGGGTTATGTTCCGTATTGCCCATGGAATCCTGCTTGGAGAGGAGCCTTATGACCTCTGTTTCTCAAGATCTGTTTGGCAGGTGATGATGGCCATGGATGATGCTGCCTCTGTTGACTGGGCCGGATACGTCTTCAAGAATGTCTGGGAAGCTGTCAAGCTTCATCCGTTTGTGCCTCTGCGGAATGGAATGCAGCTCAGCTGGATGATGGAGAAGTATTTTTCGGAAATTGCTGACGGTCCATCCAACCTTCAAGGGGCTGATTTTTATCCGTATAAGCCTGTGTCGCCTTTCTTAATGAATTCCATAGTAGATCTGTATTTCCTCTTTTGTTTGACTGATCGTGCGATGTCCTTTTTTTGTAATGACTATCTGTCTCAAGGCATGTTCCTCTTTTGGTGATGAATATATGAATATGTCGATCTTTTGATGTTTCTTCATAACAATATATAGATGTGATCTTTATTCCTTCATAGTTTGCTGAGCAGAACCAATTTGTCTGCTGAAGATTGGTAGGGGCTGATTTTTATCCTTATAAGCCTGTGTCGCCTTTCTGAATGAATTCCATAGTAGATCTGTATTTCCTCTTTTGTTTGACTGATCGTGCGATGTCCTTCTTTTGTAATGACTATCTGCCTCAAGGCATGTTCCTCTTTTGGTGATGAATATATGAATATGTCGATCTTTTGATGTTCCTTCATGACAATATATTGATGTGATCTTTATTCCTTCATAGTTTTCTGAGCAGAAACAATTTGTCTGTTGAAGATTGGTAGGGGCATATCGGTCATTTGCCATTAGTTTAGCAGACTACATATAGTAACATCTCCCATAAACTGCTGAAAATAGGAATGAGAATAGCATCTCATTCATCCGCAACAATATCTAGTTCCATCATGCCCAATTTGATGCATAATTCTTTGAATCTTGCCTTTGCAAGGGGCTTAGTGAAGATATCTGCTATTTGATCCTCAGTGCATATTCGCTGAATATCAATATCCTTCTTTTCTTGATGGTCACGGATAAAATGATGTCGGATGTCAATGTGTTTTGTCCTGGAATGATGTACTGGATTCTTTGTGATGCACATAGCACTATTGTTTTCACAGTAGATTGGTACGCATTCAGGAGAGATATCATAATCTTGAAGTTGTTGTCGGATCCACAGAATTTACTGACAGCAGCTAGCAGCCGCTACATACTCTGCTTCGGTGGTTGAGGTTGCTACCGAGTGCTATTTTTTGATGAACCAGCTGATCAATTTATGACCAAGGAATTGACATGTACCACTGGTGCTTTTCCTGTCAATTTTGCATCCTCCAAAATCAGAATCTGAGAAAACCACTCATGGTTAGACTATCGGCTCTTGGATACCAAATTCCTAAGCCTTCTGTGCACTTCAAATAACTGATAATTCGCCTTGCTGTGTCTAGATGCGTTTTGTTTGGTTGGGATTGATATCTGGCACATAGTCCCACAACATATGATATATCGGGTCTGCTGGCTGTAAGATATAGCAGAGATCCGATGATTCCTCGATATAAGGTAGGATTCACTGCTTCTCCTTCTTTTTTCTAGATCTGCCATACACGCATTGCTGATGGGGATCCTTAATCTCTTGGATTTCTCTGGACAGTATTTAGCAATTAGATCTCGCGTGTATTTCTTTTGATGAATGAAAATTCCTTCATTCGATTGTTGAACTTGAAGTCCAAGAAAATAGGACATTCTTCCCATCATACTCATTTGAAAATTACACATCATTAGCTTGGAGAATTTGTCACAGAGAGCTTGATTCTTTGAGCCAAAGATGATATCATCAACATAGATTTGCACAAGTAGGATACTTCCTTCGTCCTTAATGCGAAAGAGTGTTTGATCAATCCTTCCCTTTTTGAAGCCATTGTCGAGTAGAAACTTAGATAAAGTTCCATACCAAGCTCGAGGTGCTTGATTCAATCCATACAAGGCTTTCCTTAGTTTATAGACTTGATTTCCATTCTCAAAATTTGGAGGCTGCTCAACGTAGACCTCCTCCTTGAGTTCACCATTAAGCAATGCACTTTTGACATCCATTTGCATGACCGAGAATTCATGATGTGCTGCATAAGCAAGAAATAATATGATTGCTTCCAATCTGGCTACAGGAGCCAATGTCTCATCATAGTCGATGCCTTCACACTGTTTGTATCCTTTGGCTACCAGTCGTGCCTTATTTCTAACCACCAAGCCTGATTCGTTCTTCTTGTTCTTGAATACCCATTTGGTACCTATGACATTCTGATGTTTTGGTCTATCCACCAGATCCCATACATGGTTACGAGAGAATTAAGAAAGCTCCTCTTGCATAGCGTTTACCCAATCTGGATCACGTAGTGCATCCTCAACTTTAGTTGGTTCTTCACTTGATAGATAGCATGAAAACATTGCAGATCCTTGTCTGGTCAGAACGGGGTCATTGATATCTCCAAGACCATCTTCTAGTGGATGTGCACGCAGCCATGCTGGTCTGATTGGTTCTCCAGCAATTCTTTCTCCTCCAAGATTATGAGTATGTTCGGCATTGTCCTCTTCATCATCAGCATCTCGTGCGTTGTGAGTTTGATCTTCAACATCAGGAATTTCTTCAGCAACCAGGACTTGCGCTATAGGAACATCATAGTCTGGACCTTCTCTTTCAGTGGGATTCTCAGCATTTGGTGTCTCAGCAACTGGTATCTCAGCAACTGGCATCTCAGCAGTTCCTTTGCCAAGATCTTCAGTAGCATTGATTTCCTCGTCTGAATCATCTAGCGGATTAAAGATATCCTTTTGGGGATTGGTCTCAACATGATCATTAACATCACTGGCCTGGTCCGCTGGACTCGTCTGAACAGGATTACATTCATTCATAGACTTAGTCGGATCAAATCATAAATGTTCAAGGTAATTCAAGATCGATTGATCATTGACATCATAGTCTCATGATTGTCATCCTTTGTCTCATTGATGACTTTGCGCACTAAAGTAGATTCATCAAAAATAACATTGCATGTTATTTCAACAATTCCGGTAGTCTTATTTAACACTCTATATCCTTTATGAGTGGGGTGACCGTATCCAAGAAGTACACCCTCATCCGACTTTGGCGAAAAAGTGTTAAGTTTTGACTTTCCGTTGTTATGGAAATAACACGTTGCACCAAAAGCACGTAAATAATCTAAATTAGGCTTACGACTGTTATATACTTCATAGGGAGTTTTGTTGAATCGGCCGTTGATAGAGCTCCTATTCTGCGTATAGAAGACAGTCATCACTGCTTTGCCCTAAAATTTAGCAGGTAGGTTGGCATCGGCTAGCATAGATCGCACTGCTTCTTTCAAGGTTCGATTCCTCTTTTCTGCTAAACCGTTCTGCTGTGGGGTCATAGCAATGGATCTCTCATGATTCTTACCTGCTTCTGCGCAAAAGTCCATGAGAATGCCGTTGCAGAATTCTGTTCCATTGTCCGATCGAATCCTCTTCACCGTGACTTCTTTACTATTCTGCTCCTTGAGGATTAACTCGGGTAGAGTGATCTTAACTTCATCTTTGGTTTTCAGTAAGCGAACCCAAGTGTACCTGGAATAGTCATCAACTACCACAAGAGTATATATCTTTTTACTTACAGAGGGTGGAGTGACTGGTCCGAATAGATCCATATGTAATAATTCTAGGATTCTGCTTGAGGTGTTCTTTTCTGGGTTGGAATGAAATGAGGCTTTGGTCTGCTTTCCTTGTTGCCATGCCTTGCATATGCCTTCCTTACGAAATGTGATGTTTTGAGGTAAACCTGTGACAAGCTCATTTATAGCAATAAGATTGATGGTTTTGAAATTTAAATGATTTAACCTCTTATGCCATAATCAAGTGGTTTCCTCTTTGTTAAGTGCTAGAAAGCATGAGTGTTGTTGACCACTTTGCCAATTAACCACATAAAGTCCACATTTCTGAATTCCTCGAAGCTTTACTTCTCCTGTTACATTGTCAGCTATAGAACATCCCGAATGAATGAAAGATACTGTGTACCCATTTTCGCATAGTTGGCTTATGCTTAGCAGATTGTGTTTGAGATTGGATACAAGAGCAACATTAATAATTCTTAGTCCGTTCCGCTCTATGCATCCTCTGCCAAGTACTCTTCCTTTGCTGTTGTCTCCAAACACCACAGATGGGCCATATGATTTTTGAATATCCGAGAATAATTCTTCGTCTCCCGTCATATGCGCAGAACAACCGTTGTCTAGGATCCATTCATTTGACATGCCTGATGTCTTCACACTTGAATCCTGGACCTGCAAGAACAATTAAGTAGATTTAGGTCCCCGTTTCGAGTCGGGTCCTGGAGGATTAGCTTGAGTCATTGTTCCTTTTGGAACCCACATTTTGATGATCTTCAAAGATTTTTCTTCGAGATTTATTTTGCTAACTTTCTCAACTTTTTGATGTGCATGTGTATGTGGTTGTTCGTTGCGCTCCTTTCCCTTCATCATCCTTTGATGGTACACATATCTGGACTCGGGTCTCACATAGGTGTTTCTCCTATGCGGCATGTAATGATAATATTGGGGTTTCATTGAATGACCTTCAATGTGTCTTTCCCGAGAAAGGACAGGATTTGGCTTCCTGGCATTTGATACATGATGCTCACCCTTTGTCCTTGAGTTTGCTGAATAGTTTCGCTTAGCAGACCTCAATTGTGAGTTTTGCTGAAGTTCAACATCTTTTATGATCCTCTGCTGAAATCTTACATTTTGCTTTACCTTTTGCTGAGGTCTAGCATAGTGCTTGACACTCTGCTTGGGTTCAGCAGATTGCTTGATATTCTGCTGAGCGATCGGCTTAGCGTTTGAGGATTCAACTACTAATTTATCCTTCTCTTCACTATCATCAAATATTTTTCCGCCAGAAATAAAGATGATATTTTCTTTTTGCCTCGAAGTTTCATCTTTGTCAATGCAACTATGCCCAATTCCAGATCGGTCACCGTGACGTCTCTGTTGGCTTATCAGGTTATTCAAAATATCCTGACTATTCATATATGCGCAGACACACTTCTCATTGGCTTTGTTTTTTAAAAACATATTTTTCTTTTCAAGATTTTTCAAGTTTTCAAAGAGTTCAGAAGATTCAGTTCTAAGTCTTGATAGTTCCTCACTATCAGACCTTATTCTTTCGACTTCATTGGTCAGACTTAAGACTTTCTGTTTGAGTGATGAGTTATCTTTCACAATAGCATCTTTCAAGGTGTATACCTTAGAAAGTTCTAAAGAGACCTTGGTAAGATAATCTTCCTTAGAATCGAGGAAGGAGTCCTCTGATTCAGGTATGTGTGCTGAGCATGAAGTATTCGTTATAGGTGTTACCTCCTGATTGTCGACTGCTAAGGCCGATTCGAAGGATTTCTCAGCATCAGCGGATGATTCGTCATCTTCAACAATTTTTGCCATAAAAACCAATAGGGCTTCTTCTTCCTCGTCAGTGGGGTAATATTCTTCTTCGTTGTCAGGAATATCTGGAACTTCTGTCCGTGAGAGCAATGCCTTTGTTACAGCTCATACTGCTCGTCTTTCAAATCTCTGACGCAGACGTTCTCTTTCCTCGGGACTCACTTTTGGACAATCATGCTTCAAGTGATCAGGAGACTTGCATTCAAAACATGTTCTTATCCTTTTTTCAGTAGGGTGCTGCATCATGCTTGCTTTTGCTTCCTTTTCTGCCTTTGCTTCCAGAATCATTTTTTGTATCTTCTTCATCTATTCTTCCAACTCGCCTATCTTTTGATCTTCATCGTTGTTATTAGAAGTTGATGAAGTCTCCTTGGACGGTGTTGTAGATGCAGGTGTTGACTTTTCCTGGTTATAGAAAGTTTTCCTCGGAGATTTCCATTTGTTTCCATCCTTTTTGACAAAGTAAGCTACGTCTTCTTGAGTTCCAACGCTTGTGGGGTTTGGATGTATAAAGGCAGCTTCGTTTTTCTTTTACTGCTGAATGATGAATTCATGCGCCTTTAGTTTAGAGAAAACTTCAGCGGTCGTCATATTGTTGAGATCTTTTTCGCTCATGCTTGTCATCTTGACAAACCAATCACTTCTGGGGTAAAGGTTCGATATAATTTTGTTATTCATTTCCCCTTTGTCATATGTTATGCCGACATTTTTGCGTTCTGCGATGATAGTGTTGAATCTTTCTTCCATCTCCTGAATGGTTTCTCCTGGAATCATGGCGAAGGATTCGTACTTGTCCACAGCGACTTGTAGCTTGTTTCGCTTCATTTGTTCCGTTTCCTGAGAAACTTCGCACATGTAATCCCACATCTCTTTTGCGGTGTTGTAATCTAGAGCTTTATTGGACATTAGGGGAGGTAGACATTCCATGATTAGTTTCATGGCGATAAACTCCAACTGGCCTCTCTTTTTGTCTTCAAGGGTCCATTCCTCGTAGGGTTTATTCACCATCTCAGGTCTGGGTTGGCCACCAGCGGGTATAGGGGGTGCAGTGTTGACCTTCATGATTTCTATAGGACCAACTGTTAGGATGTCCCTCATCTCTGGATGTATGCTCTGCAGCTGGATCATGGCCTTCTTTTTCCATGTTGCAAATCCATCCTTGTTGTACTTTGGAAGAGCGTGATTCATCATCAAATAGTTCTCGTCTTCACCTGAGCTATGAAAAACACAGATACAAGAGACGCAAGGAAAGACTAGGATCTAGGTCCTAAGCGACTCAGAAGCAGTCAGTTTTTCAACCTCCTGCTCTGATACCACTTGTTGGTCCCTTATGATCAGAGTCGTCGTGGTTACAATAAAGTACAAACACGAAGTGCAGCGGAATAGATTGTGTTTACTTGTATTTAGATTATTCTCAGCTCTATTTTAGTTAAAGTTTTCTTAGATACACTAGCAACTTGGTCACTAGGTTTTAAAACATACTAGCTCAGAAAGCAGTAACAACATGACAACACACAATTTATTGTGGTTCGATCTACGTCCACTCCTTAGCCGAATCGCTAAGAATTTTACTAGAAAGTATACGGTGTACAAAGAGTTGTCTTTCCTGTTAAGCAATCAGCCATCGGTAGGTCTGTCTGCTTTACGGCTATCTTCCGATACTCCGAACTTTCCTGGTGTGGCACCGGCTGAGTCAAGGGTGCACCTTCGTAAAACTCGCTTTCACCACTCGCTTGGAAGAGTTTAAAGTTCCCTCCGAACTATTGTGTGTTCTCATCATCAATGCCCGCCTTAATCAATTTCTTCACAAGAAATTAACTGCTGGATGCTTTCCTTAAAAAGAAAGTGATCCCAATGATTGAAGATTCTTGAATCAATTCAAGAATCACTCAGAAGAATGTCAGACGTGTAGTGAAACACTCAGAATGTTGAAGGCCTTTTGATATCTCTGGATTATACCTTCCAACTGGACTGCTCTCTTGCCTTTTTTGCTTTTTGGAATCTTTCGGATGTCGAGTTTTTGGTAAGAGAGTGAGCAGCACCTGCATCTTCCTTTGACTAGCCTTTTATAGCTGTGTCCTCGAAGTTTGAGTTGACAGATCCGTTTAGACAACGGATCTTTCTCCTTAAATGCAGGTAGCTTTTTTCTAACTTTTCTGCTTTTACACAGGCTTTTCCGTCCTACTTCTGACATGGCTAATCGTCGCGTGTTGGTCAGAATGGCGGTGGAGCAATTGTTCAGGTTTGCTTTGCTGAGCTTCTACTAGTACGGGATGCTAGACCTCTTTCAGCATACTTCTGGACTCAATGCGCAGCAAGTGCTTTGTCTGCTATTCTGACTTTGGTTTGCTAGCATCTTCAGTAGTTGAGGACGTGTTTGTCGACTGCTGATTCCTTAGCATTCTGTTATTGCTAGCAGTCTTCCTTTAGCATTCTTTGATGTTTGTTGAGATACTTTCAAGCAGCCTATTCTATTACAACTCGATGTTTACCCTATACAGGACATTACATAAGTTGCTAGGCTATGCTAATGTTCAGCAATGATCGACCATCTACTAAGGTTTGATCCAACAAAACCTTTTACAATGAGATCCTAAGGGTAATTCATGAATATTTTCCCAACATTTTTGTTGAACCTTTATTATTTTTAATGCAATCTTTAATTTTCCCTGCAATGTTTATTTTCAATATGTTAGGCTAGAACCCTAAACAGGTTCTAGGGTTTCTCCATCTGTGATGCATGTTTTGATTCAATAATTCAAACCCTTTTAACTGGTTTAAATCCAATGTTTTGTTTTAAGTCTATTCTCATCGAAGGATCGAGAGATGAAGATTGAGGTAGGTTACAGTTATTAATCGAAGGACCGAGAGGTGAAAGTTAGTAATAGGAAGTTAGGATTTAATACTTTTGATTTTCTGTCCAACCAAGAAGAATTCAATTGTAGGAAAAATCTAATTTTTATTGAAATTAATTAACTTTGTGTGTTTGAGACCGAGAGGAGATAACCACTAGTTAGTAATTTAGGATTTAATTGCCCGACAAAGGAATTAATTCCACACTAAAAGATTTTCCACCAAAATATCTTTTCAGGGTTTGAATATTTGTTTCTTACATGTTGATTAGATTGGTAGATTTCCATAGAATCTGTGCTTTTTAATATTTGAATTTTCTCTCTTTAATTACTTGTTTTGAAAAAACCAAAACCCTTCAAAGTTTGATTTGCCCAAACAAAAGTTCTGAAAACCATATTCAGTACATGATTCTCCCTCGTTGCACTATCCCTGTGGGTTCGACAACCTTCGGGTTCTATAAATGTATTTGTCCTATGCTATAATCTGTATGCAGGTTTTTGCATCGATCAAATTGGCACCGTTGTCGGGGATAGTTAGACGGCGAGTCATTACTGGATTATTTGAAGAAATTCTGGATTGGGTTGTATTTTTTTAATTTTTATTAATTTTTGAGTTTAGTTTTGTTTTTCTTTGTTTTTGGAGTTTGTTCTATTTTTTCTTAGCGTGCGTGTGTATTGGTGTTTGTGTCTGTTTCGGCCGCGATGGAGTCCATCCCGGCCAAGGCAGAGAGGAGCAGGTTGGCCGGGTCAGAACCTATCCCGGTCGAAATAGAAGAACGCAGCTTGGCAAAGACAAGCAGAACACAGCCGGTGCAGATGGAAAATAAGACGGCCTAGATCCAGCCATCCCGGTCGAAACAGAAGCCCAGACTAGACGAGAAAGAAAAAGAGAAGGAGGAAAGAAGAGTTGATCCAGTTGCTCCAATGCCTTTCCCGCAGAGATTCGCAAAGAAAAGGGAAGATTCTAAATTTACTCGTTTTGTTGAAAACTTGAAAAAAGTAAACATTAACATACCTCTTGTTGAAGCTCTCAGGGAAATATCAGGATACATGAAGTTCGTAAGGAGGCTGATGAGCGAGAAGAAGTAGTTTGTGGAGAACAAAACTGTAAGGATTCATGAGGAGTGCAACAGGGTTACTACTGCTGAAGAAGAGGAAGAAGATGATGAGACACCGAAGGAAGAAGAAGAAGCCATCGGTGGGAACGAGGAAATGGAGCAGTTAAATAGGCAATTAAGCTGCCTCCTACCGAGTACACCACTATCATTCAAAACTAGAAAGTCTTCATGATTGATTCAAGGGGTCGATGAGTTTGGACTCGACCGCCTTGGTAAGCTGAGCTGAGTCGAGCCACGATGGTAAATAAGGCATTGAATGGGAGGTAACCCATTGTATGTTTTCTGTTTTTCGTTGAGTATTCTTGAGTTTTTGTTATTTTGTTACTTTCACTTTTTTGTCTTTTAAAAAAAAATTTGAGGTCTGTTTCGACCGAGGCAGAGGCTGCCACGGTCGAGATAGAGGTCCGAAACGTGGTGCACTTCGACCAGTCAGAGGTCGACAGGAAGGCTCCATCCCGGCCGAGATGATGCTCGCCACGGCCGAGATAGGAGTGCTAGCAGACAAAAAGTTGGTGTCTGAGGCCAGCAATTGAGGTACAGTTTCAATTTCTGGATCTAATCTCCAAACTTATTCTCTCTGCTTTTCGAAAAAGTATGGGGGGATAAAGATTTAGTGTGTTGAAACTACATTCTATCTTTTAATCTGTTTTATGTTAATTTTTGCATTAGAAGTTTGTTTGAATAAAATGCGAGATTGTGGGAACTTGAGCACGATTGAACCCTAGAACTTTTTATGCGAGATTTGAATCGATTGACTTAAATTGCATTAATTGTGATAGTGGTCGAGTATGCCCATGAATGTAGAATGCCGCATGATTACTTGTTTTGATACTTGCATTGGCATGATAGATAGATGATGACTTCATGTTTACTGTGGAAGAAAAATTGTCCTAGGTGTGAGTTTTTGAGCCTGAACTTCGATTGTGAGTGTGTCTGCAATTTCGAGTTTCTCTAGAACTTGCTCTGTTTCTTTTTCAAGACTGCTAGTGTGCACAGGTTTAGGAAGTGATTTTAGGCCATCTTTGTTTAGCCTATTTTCCCATACACTGTCCTAATCGAATGTTATCCCTAGTAAGCCCTTTTGAGCCTATGATATTTTCTTTCTTTGTCTATGAGTTGGAAATAAATAGGTGAATCAACTCTTGTCTATGAGAGTGGGTTGGGATTTATTTGAGAAAGGATAAGATATTGTTCGAATGGTAAAAGCAAAAGATAAGGTTGGGCTCTAGAAAAAGAAGAAAGAGAAAATAAAAACTTGTTGTGTTTAATCCTTATAAGCTCAAATGTATAATCAAAATTGTTTAGAGCATAAAAGGATATGTGTGAAAAAGAAAAAAAAAAGAGAGAAAAAGAAATAAAAGAGCCATGGTTTGTGTTGAAAATCTAAGGAGTTGGGTAGATATGAATAGATAGTGAGTTGAGATTGATGAAGTGGACGCACTGAATTTGATTTTGAGTCACTTGGCCAAATATTTCCCTACCCTTCACAAAAGCCTACATTACAACCTTGAATAAAGTCCATTATGAACTTAGACTTGTGTGCACAAATTTGAAGTGGAGATTGAGATTATTTGCAAGCCTATGGTAGAACTTGATTTGCATGACTTTTGTGTGATCTCATAATTATCCTAAACACTTGAGTGAATGAGCGAAACACTTCCCATGTGAGTCTTCCACAGTTTACAGATTTTCTGATTCTTTCAAAAGTGTTGATGTCTTGTGGATTTTCGAGTTTGAATGTGATGAATCTTGTGAGGCATTGCACTACTCTTCTGCTTGAACTTTTGATTCTTTCTTCTGTTGATTGAGGACAATCAAGTGCTTAAGTTTGGGGGGTTTGATAAGCTCGTTTTTCTACTCTCTTTCGCATTGTTTCTCTTTTATTTTATGCATTTTAGCTTGATTCTTGAATAAATTGAGCATGAGTATATATTAGAGGGTGTTATGCTTTTTCATGGTAAGATTTCGCAGGTTTTAGGCCAAATCCAATGGAAACCCGTACCGAAAGCAGCATATGTTCAAAGAAACAGTCACGACTTCTTCCACCAATAGAATCTGAGCGAATGTATCATGTCATTTGAAAGATCTTTGAATTAACTTTCCAATGCAACTGGAATCGGGCCAATCGGAGTTTGGGAGTGAAAGTTATGGCCAAAATCGTGAGACTGCGCAGAAGGGTCGAAAGTGACGAAATTGGTCTCTGTTTCGACCGAGTTGAAGGCCATCTCGACGGGGGCAGACCCATCTCAACCATGGCAAGGGTCATCTCCTTAATTGCTTGTTTTAAAAAACCAAAACACTTCAAAGTTTGATTTGCCCAAACAAAAGTTCTGAAAACCATATTCAATACATGATTCTCCCTCGTTGCACTATCCATGCGGGTTCGACAACCTTCGGGTTCTATAAATGTATTTGTCCTATGCTATAATCTGTATGCAGGTTTTTGCATCTATCAATATTCATGCATAGTTAGTTTCTGGAGATACATTATTGAAAGTTAATCCTTTTTTGTGTCTAGTTTAGTGAAAATAATGTAGGAGTAATTAGAAATGTGGAATCGACGGAAAGTGGACATGCTGAGCAAGATGCTGAAGGCATGCTACAACATGATGAGAATTCTAGAGAGAGAAAGACGAGGAGAGAGAAAATCCCAAATTGGACCAATTTCCAGGTGCTGACAAGGACGTGTTGATGTTAGGCTGAGCTGGAAAGTGAAAACACCTGGATTTGTTGCCACCTATGCTGTGATTATTAAGGCTACACAACATTAATTGAGGAAACCTAAAAATATATCCTTCTAGAACTCTGAGCTACATATAAAAAGGGAAATCAACTCAGACCTGGTTGTGCGAAATTCTAGAGAGAAATATACAAGTCTTGCACGGGAAGGAAGAACAAGCACCAAGGAGTGAGTTGAGGAGTGGCTGAAGGAGGAATCCTGAGGGCACTATTGTGGGATTGAAGGATTTCATCTCTTAGCTATCTCTGTTTTACAGTTCCTAGTTATTTTATTCTATTTTTATGTTTACTTGTGAAAGAATCTCAGATATGAATCATCTTTTTTTAGCCATGAGTTAATCCTTTTAAGACATGGGTTGTTGATCTATTGTTTGAGTGAATGCAGTGTTTTAGTGATCCATGTTAATCTATCAAATTTTGGTGTTTATCAATCTTATCTTTCTCTGTCTGGCCAACTTAGTTAAGATACATTTCTGCTCATGTTTGGAAAAGTATGTTTAGGAGAGAGCCTTGATTTTAAATAGGCCTAGCCATTGGAAAATGTGTAGAGTTAGTGTGCTTAGTGAACCTGTTTTACCTTGAGCAGGGTAACAATCTATTTGGCATAGGAATAAGTGGATAGGAGGTAACCTTAGCAACATCTAAGATCTGGAAAGACTGTTAGATAATATTTCTGGTTCAGCACTAGATGCATGCTAGGATCCATGCTATAGCATTCATTCAGCACTAAGAGTCGGCATCCTAAGTTATCTTTATGCTTGAGAATCCACTATCTTGTCACTTAATCATTTTATTTCAATTATCAGTATTCAGTTTATGTCCATTTACTAATTCTAAAGTATGAACAAATCAAACACAAGTTATTTAGTCTCTGATTGCATGTTAATGTGTGCACGGTTCTACACATAAGGCATTCCCTATGGGATTCGACTCTAGATTACTCATAGACATTACTTGACAGTGTACACTTGCACTTTATTGCACATTTTGCACCTATCAGCAGGCAATAGATGCTTGAATGTCAATTTGCAATCTTGACAATAACTGAATGACTTTTTTTGCACGATATTGACAACATCAAGAGCATACTTTGACTGGCTATTAACAATCAGATCATAATCGGTCACAAACATATCCTCTTGGACAAAGAGATTAAATTTTGCTTCCTTCTGATCTTTGTAGGTAAAAGGGATGTACTTTGTGAAGACTTCATCCTTGAAATGCGCCCAAGTTAGGATTTTCTCTTGTTCTAGGGTGAATCTTGAAATGAGTATCCCACCAGTGCTAAGCTTCATGAACTAGCTGGCAAGAAATACATTAAATTTTTTCTCTTCAGTGTTGGCCACTATTCTGAAAATTCTTTCCTTGGCCACGATCCATGCCTCAACTTTGGGCGGATCTTTAGTTCCATCTATTAGTGGCAAATTCTGTCGAGTGAATATCTCCCTGATTATTTATGGCAAAACATGTGGTGCTTAGTTGTCGAGATCAACCTCTTCTTGAAATTTTTTTCATTTTGGGGCCCTTCGCCCTGTTTTGGAAATTGTGTTTTAGAGTTTAGACGGGGTTGGCCTCTCCTTTAGCCTCTAGTAGGGGCTACTCTAGATGGCATTTTGCAAAATAAATAATCATTAAGAGGGTCATTCAATACCCAAAAGTACGCACAATGCATAAAATTATTCATTTTCAGAATCGCTTGCGAAACAAAAATTTATGTTACGTTGATAAGGTTGGTTATTAAGAAGCTCATATTTCTACTCACTTATCGCATTTTTTTTATTTCTTTTATGCTTTTTCATTCATTTATATCTAATAAGTGTGCATGAGTGTATTTTAGTGTTTATTATGCTCGTGGTGCTCGGTTTTGCAGGAAAATACATCAAAAAGGAGAAAAGTGGTCAAAAGATGAAGAACTCTGCCACAAGTGCCCCTGTTTCGACCTAAACAAACATGTGTCAGTCGATGCATGTTGAATGACAAGGAATTTGGTGAAATAAGTCCACCTTGAGTGACGTGGTTATATGTTGGTCAACATGGAAGCCGTCGACGTGAGAGAGTAACAGGTGACGCGAGGAATTGAGGTGGAGCTTTGTGTCGACCCACGTAGTTCCATATTGGTCGACGTGCACAAATTTGCGAACCTGAAGTGCAATTTTTCATGTTAAGGACGAGATTGGAAGATTAATTGTCATCTATAACTTTTGCCTGAAGTTCAAGACCACAAGACCTAACCCCGCTACTATATATACCGATGTATTAGGTTTAGAATTAATGATCCACTTTATTTTATGCACTTTATTATTCGTTTTCCGTTATGTTTAGTTTCAGTTTTTACTTTCAATTTCAACACTTTAGCATTGAAGATCTGGATCAAAGTTATTTTCTACGCTTTACTTTTCGTTTAAGTCTTCTTTAATGCAGTTTAAGATTTCTATTCTAATGTTTGATTCTAGCATGTCTAGCCAAAAATCTTAACAGATTCAAGGTTTTTCTCAATCTTGAATACATGTTTTGACTCAATTATTTAAACTCTAATAAATTGATTTAAGCTCTTTGGCTTGTTTTTTATCACTGCTATTCCCAACAGATAAATTATAGATATAGTGATCAAATAAATTTATACCTGAATGTCGAACCCACAGGGAAAGATGCACGAAATAGACCTATGAACTAAAATACAGTTTCAGATTAATTGTTTGAGTACTCGGTAATCGAATTTGGCTTATTAAACTAGGTAATTAAAAGAAAATATGAAATTAAATCAAATAAAGGAAAACATAGATCCTAGGGTAGAATTCTTATTCTCGATAACATGCAAAAATCAATTAAATAAACAGGTGGAATACTACAATTGTGGTACATTTCCCGTGTCGGGCAAATATAACCTAGATTACTAATGAAAGACTATCTCCTCTCGGTCTTAAGAAGAATAAATTAGTCAATCACATAAGCAAATCATATTAAAATCCTATAATCTAATACTTTTTTGTCAGATTGTTATAGATCCTATCATGCATTCCTAATTCCCACTGTCAATATTCACCTCAGGGTCCTTCTATCAATAGCTAAAAATCTAAATTAATTTTCACCTCTCGGTCCTTCAATTAATTCAGAATTAATAAATAAACAAAGGAATCATGAACCCAATTAATTAATCCAAAACAGGCATCCAAAATAATTAATCAAACCCTAAAACCTGCTAGGATTTTAGCTAAATAAAATAAAAGACATAATTAAACAAAAACATAATTGCATTAAAATAAAAATAGGAATTCTAAAATAAAAGAAAACTACTAAAAACTAAAATCTAAAGACTAAAAACACTACATAAATTGAGGTTGTGAAGGGATGTAGGGACAATGATCCACCAAATCTTAGAGGGAATTTAATTAGATTTGATGTATATCTAAATCTTAATATCCTATTTTGAATATATCATCCTTTTTTAGTCTTTAGATCTTACAAATTGATATATATATCTTCAAATTCAATCAAATCTCGCCCAAAACACGTGTCAGCCTTTTGGAAACACAAGATACCTGTTCACGTCGGTCCACATGCTTCTTCGTCGGTCGACGTGGGTCTGCGTCGGTCGACAAAGAATCCTGCAACATGTGATTTCTGCCTTTTTCTGCACTTTTCAGTTGTATTTTCTAGAAAAACACCACAAACCAAACATTACAACCATAACACCAATCTAATTAGACTCATGCAATGAAATTAAAGAAAATTAACAAAAATGCAAATAAAAACACCAGGGTCTGCGTCGGTCGACACGAAATCCCGCAGCATGTGATTTCTGTCTTTTTCTGCACTTTTCACTTGTATTTTCCAGAAAACACCACAAACAAAGCACTACAAGCATAATACAACTCTAAATAGACTCATGCAACAAAATTAAAGAAATTTTACAAAAATGTAATGAAAAATAAAGATTATTCAAACCGAATATGAGTGAAAATATGAACTCATCAATCCCCCCAAACTAGAATATTTGACTGCCCTCAATCAAAAGAAAAGAATAAATATCAAGTTCATGTAATCAAAGTGTGCAATGCCAGACACGACTTGTCACAATCCAAGTAAAATCTCCACAAATATAAACAATCCAAATCAAGCCAAACAATCGGTAAACTTAGGAAGAACCTCACTTGAAAGTGTTTCACTCATCACTCAAGTGTTTAGGGGTTTAATGTGTATACCCTCATCATGTATGATTTACATCTAGCATAGGCTTGCGAATATGCACACAAGACCAAGAATCAAATAGGACATTTTTTTGGTTGTAATGTAGGCTTTTGTGAAGGGTGGGGAAATTTTGGCCAAGTGTCTAAATTAAATTAAGTGGGCCCTCTCAATAAATCCAAACCACTATCTCACTACATTAATCACTCTCCTAAGATCTTGCAATTCAAATCATAACCGCTCTCTTTTAATCCTTCTATGCTCTTTATAATAATTTTTCTTTCCTTTTCTTTTTAGAGCTTATATAGATATTTTTTTCTTAGAGCTCACTTTTTCTTTTGCTTCACCAATTCTAAAATTTCTTATCACTCACAATTTTCCATCCTTATACTTCCCCTTAGTCTCATAAAAAAGACAAAAACCACCTAAACTTCATGAAGACAAGATAAAAAAATGAAGGCTCAAAGCGGCTGACTAGGGATAAGAAGCTCACATCAAACAAAATAAGAAGCTCAAACTCCTTACTTATTTGTTCTTCCAACGTAAACATCAAATGAAAACTCAATTTATCATGTAAGTGTAAGTTTCAAAAATAAACTCTTCATGTGCTATTCTACATCCATTGACTACTTCAATCACAATCACAATTGACTCAAAGTATCTATTGACCAATCATCAATTGCATATCGCATTCGGAAGGAGACAATGCTAAAAAATTCAACTCAACTGGTATGAAATTTTTTTTTCGATGTAGAAATTTAAACTAAAAACTATTATGCAAAAATTTAAAACGAAAAGCATTATTAAGTAAAAGAAAAAAAATTAAAAGTTTCGAATTCTTGTCCACATCCCCCCAAACTTATTTCACTCAAAGAGTGGAATTTTTTTTTGAGATATGTGATTTATTATTGAACCCTATGACTTGAGTATGAGATTTGAATTGATTGACAGTTGTTTGGATTAATTGCGATTGTTTTTTAGAATGTAGAATACCGCATGAATTACTGATTTGAAACTTGCATTGGTATAATGTTAGATGGGGATTTGATGTTTCTGTGGAAGAAATTTGTCCCAAGTGTGACTTTTGAGCCTTAATTTCGATTGTGTGTGTTTCTGCATTATTGAGTATCTCTAGAACTTGCTTTGTTTCTTTTTCAAGACTGTTAAGTGTGCAAAGATTTAGGAAATGATTTTAGGCCATCTTTGTTTAGCCTATTTATCCTATACACTGTCTTAATTGAATATTTATCCCTAGTCAGCCCTTTTGAGCCTATGAATTTTTCTTTCTTTGTCTATGAGATGGAAAAAGGGAGAGGGGAATCGACTCTTGTTTATGAGAGTGGGTTGGGAGTTGTTTGAGAAAGGATAAGACATTATTAGAATGGTGAAAAAATAAAACATAAGGTTGGGCTCTAGAAAAAAAATAGAAAATGAGAAAAATAAAAAAATAAAAATATGTGTATTATGTTTATTAATCCTTATAAGCTCAAAAGTTTAGTCAAAATTGTTTAGAGCATAGAAGGAAGTGTGAAAAAAAAAAGATAAGAAAAAAAATAATAATAAGAGAGCCTTGTTTAATGCTGAATATTATAGGAGAGGGGTGGATATTAATAGATAGTGGTTTTGATTTTTTGAGAATGATCACCTCAATTGATTTTAGTCACTTGGCCATATATTTCCATACCATTCACTAAAATGCCTACATTACAACCTTGAATTATGTCCTTTTTGATCTTAGACTTGTGTGCACATGTTTGTAGTGGATGCTTAGAATATTTGCAAGCCTATGGTAGAACTTCATTTGCATGACTTTTGTGATCTCATTGAACATCCTAAACACTTGAGTGATGAGCGAAACATTTTTCCTTGTGAGTCTTCCACTGTTGGGAAATTATTCTTAAATCTCCCTTAGGATCGTATTCCAAAAAGTTTTGTTGGATCAAACCTTAGTAGATTGGTCGATCAATTGTTGAATTCTAGTATAAGTCTAGCAACTCTTGTAATATCCTGTATAGGATAAAGTATCGAGTTGTAATAGATTAGACTACTAGAATCACTCCTAGTAGATTGTGGCTGCTAGAGATATTAGCAGACGAAGAAGACTGCTAAAGATAATAGCCGTCAAGTGCTAAGGAGCGATTGCTAAAGGCGTTAGCAATCCTATATCAAATAAGAGACTGCTAGAATGAAGTGCTTAGCAGTCAGAAGAGCAAGTAGCAGAATGTTAGAAGGAGATTAGCATTTGCTAAGAGCAAGTTATAGCAGAATGGTGAAGTCAGCATTCGCTAGCAGGTAGCAAATGCTAAAGGCATTACCAATCCAGAGTCCAGACTCAAAGGAATCAAATGCTAAAACATGAGCAACTGCTGAGAAGTCAGCAGTCCGATACTTATCTAGCAGATTGCTAGGAAGGCTTAGCAAATTGTTCTGAGAAAGCTTAGCAAGGCGAGATAGCAAACAAGGATTGCTACACTACCGTTCTGAAAGACGTACACACAAAGGACAAAACTTTCCCAAAGTAGGTCGGAATGTACTGTACGACGCCGGAAAGGACATATAAAGTCGAACCACTCTTGGTCGAAGGAGTCATTGTGTCTAGCGGGTATAGAGATTCAAAGTTTGAATCTCTAAGTATAAAAGACAAGTCCAGAAGTGAGAGACGACTACTGCTTCCATTACTCTAGAGCTAATGAATCTCAACCATATCTAAAAAAGCATTAACAACGAGATTCCTTTGACAAACAAAAGAGTGAGAAAGTATAAAAGTGTATTCAAAGCTCTCAACAACCAGGAGTGTCGTCAATTGAATATATGACACTGCATTTAAGAGATTCCTTGACTTTGTTCAAGAATCTTCAATCATTGGGATACCTTCCATCTTTGGAAGCATCCAGCAGTCACATCTCTGAAAAGGGATTGACTCCGACGGGCATTTTTCCAAAACAAGACAAGTTCAGGAGAGAACTCTAAAAGCTCCCCCTAGCAGCGAAGGACAAATTTTATGAAGGTGCCGCTCTTGACTTGGTCGTAGCTTTCGACTGAGAAGAACGAAGTAACGGAGGAAAGCTTTGTTGTGCCCGGCTCGAAAGCTCACCGCCTACAGCAATTGTTCGGCGAATCCTTGTATTTCGTATACTTTCTTAGTGAAATTCTTAGCGTTTCGGCTAAGGAGTGGACGTAGTTCGATTTTATCGGACCACTATATATTCTATGTTTGTTTACTGTTTTATTGCCTATTATTTCTTGTGTTTAATTTGAAACCTAGCAACCAAGTTTCTAGTGTATATCTGTAAGAAACCCTAAGTGAAAGCTGAGCTAAACAATCTTGATAAAGAACCAACGTGTGCAAGTGAATGTTAATATTCCGCTGCATTTCTTGTTTCTGTTTAAGCACGATGAGTATGGTTAATTGGGACCAACAAGTGGTATCAGAGTAGGAGGTTGAAAGACCGACTGCTTCTGAGTCGCTTTAAGACCAGATCTGTATTTTTCCTTGCGTTGTTATTATGTTTCTTGTCTGTCTAAGCTTCGGACTTGAAGTTTATCCAGATGAACCATACTTTGACCAAGTATACCAAGGAGAAGTTTAACTCATGGCAGAAGATGGCCATCATACAACTTCAAAGCATTTATCCAGAGATGTCGGATGTTCTTGAGAAAGGTCCAATTAAAATTATGAAAGCTAACACCTTTATAGGACAGGTTGCTGAAGGATAACCACCACCACCTCAAATGATCCCAATGTCATTCGAGGAGTATACGATAGAGGATAAGAAGAGAGCACAGCTGGAGCACCTAGCAAAGAAGCTTATCCTTGATTCTTTGCCTCCGTTGATGGTAGATAAAGCCTTGGACTTTGACACAACCAAGCTGATGTGGGATTATGTCTGTGAATCCTCCCAGGATTCCGATTAAATGAAGCGTAACAAGCTCCAAGTAGCTGTTAACAAATATGAATCATTCTCTATGCATGCAGGTGAATCGATTCAAGCTATGGAGGAAAGGTTCAACACTATTGTTGGAGAGCTTCGCAACCTGGGAAAGACATATGACAATGGGGAGATGAACAACAAAATCATTTCTAAACTCTTCCCAGGAGAAGACTGGTTCGTGAATATGACAAGTTTGAGCGAGAAGGACCTCAGCAACATATCAACATCCGAGGTATTTGCTCAACTTAAAACTCACGAGTTTATAATACAGCGGTTAAAGAAGAATGAAGCAGTCGTGGCACAAGCTCAATCGACACCCACTGCTGACTCTGAAGACTTAGCATTCTTCGCTAAGAGAGATCCTAGAAAATGGAAGCTCAAGAAGCCCTTCCGTGGTGAGAGATTTGCTCCAGCATCGCCAGCAAAGGAGGTTGTATCAACCTCAGGTTCTCAACCTGTTGATGTAAAGATCAGTGAGCTAGAAGAGCAGATGAGAAAGCTTCAGAAGTTGATGCTGGAAGCTAAAGCCGAGAAAGAAGTCAAGGAAGCTAAGCTTTCTTCATCATCCAACCGCTCAGCAGAGCAAAAGCCTAGGACATGCTTCGAGTGTGATTCGCCAGATCATCTCAAGCACGAGTGTCCAAAAGTTACCAAAGAGGAGAGAGAGCGCGTGCTATTAAAGCCGTTACCAGGACATTGCTGACAAGGACATAAGTACCTGAAATCCCAGATAATGATGAGGAGTATTACTATTCCTCCGAAGAAGATGATGAGGAAGCCATGATCGTGCTAATGGCAAATATTGTTGAGGATGCTGATGTGGATGTTGAGCAACCTGCTGAATCGGCTCTAGCAGTCGAGGCTCAGAAGGGAATTTCTATGAGTATTTCTTTTCCAGCAATCACGCATCAAATAGAGGAGTCTACTCACTAAGACTCAGAGGATGATTACCTTACTAAGCTATCTTTAGAGTTTTCAAAGATGTATGAAATGCAAGATGCTATAGTAGGAGAGAATACATCGCTACAATTAAAAGTCACATCTTTGACCAATGAAGTCGAAAGAGTAAGATCTGACAGCGATGAATTCTCAAAACTCAAGGATGAATTCTCCAAGCTTTCTGAAAATTTTCAAAACCTTGAAAAGGAGAATCACGCTTTGAAAAACAAGGCTAGTAAGGAATGCATTTGTGCTTATACTACTAGCAAGGCAGTACTAAATGCCATTGTGAGCCAACAAAGATCTCATACTGATAGATCTGGGTTAGGTCTTAGTAGTATTGAAGCCTCTAGCAAATCCTCTAAGAAGGGTGCATTTAATAAGGCAGAAACTTCTAACCAGAGAAAGATTTAATTCATCTCTGATGGAAATTTATATGCTAAAGAGGATACTAGGGGAAAGACGACTGCTGAATCCTTAAATGCTAAGCAGGGGGAATGATAAAAGCAGAGTGCATCTGCTGAACCTCAGCAGAGGAATCAGATATCGCATGCTAAGCAGGCATATGCTAGAGCTCAGTAGATGACACAACAAGCCAATGCTAAGCAGACTGCTAAGCAATCATTCCCAACAATGACGAGAAGGAATGCTGAGCATTTTGTTCCAAATGCTAGGAAAGCATATCCTTCCTTCCATAATGGCAAGTAGGTTAATTATCATGCTGTAAGACCATAATATCACCCTTATACACCACATAGGAGGAACACCTATGTGAGGCCTGAGTCCAAACCAATTCCATTTCAAAGGACTAGGCAGGCTAAGCACACAACCACACCAAGATCTAATTATGCAACGAATACTTATCCTAAGGTCGAGAAGGTTGTGAAGGGTGAGATCAAGAAGAAAATCTTAAAGATCACCAAGATGTGGGTTCCTAAAGGAACCATGATCCATGCTAATTTTGCAGGACCCGATACTAAGCGGGTACCTAAATCAATGTGCTGATTGTTTTGCAGGATCAGGATCCCTGTGCTAAGACATCAAGTATGTCAAACGAATGGATCCTTGATAGCGGTTGTTTAGCCTACATGACGGGGGATGAAGAGTTGTTCTCTAACATCCAAAGATTTTATGGCCCCTCAGTCATGTTCGGTGACAATAGCAAAGGCAGAGTGGTAGGGAGAGGATGCATTGAGCGTAATGGACTAAGGATTATCAATGTTGCGCTCGTGTCCAATCTCAAGCACAACCTGCTAAGCATTAGCCAGCTATGCAAAAATGGGTACACTGTCTCTTTTGTTAATACTGGATGTTCTATTGCTGACAATGCTACAGGTAAAATAAAGCTTAGAGGCATCCGCAAGGGTGGCCTACATATTGTTGATTGGCAAAGCGGTCAACAACATTCATGCTTCGTAGCATTGAGCAAGGAAGAGACAACTTGGCTTTGGCACAAGAGGTTAAATCATCTGAATTTTAAAACCATTAACCATCTTGCCAAGAATAAGCTTGTTGTAGGTCTGCCTACTGAGACCTCCGCAAGGAAGGCGTGAGCAAAGATTGCTAGCAAGGGAAGCAGACCAAAGTATCATTCAGAACCAACCCGGAGAAGGCCACCTCAAAAAGGATTCTAGAGCTCTTGCACATGGATCTATTTGGCCCAGTCACTCCACCCATTGTAAGTAAAAAGATTTATACACTTGTGGTTGTTGATGACAACTCCATGTACACATGGGTTTGATTGCTAAAGACCAAAGACGAAGTAAAGCTCATTCTACCGGAGCTAATCCTCAAGGAGCAAAATAGCAAAGAAGTTAAAGTCAAGAGGATTAGATCGGACAACAGAACTGAGTTTTGCAACAGGATCTTGATGGATTTTTGCACCGAAACTGGTATCGGGCATGGGAAATCCACTACTAGGACCCCCCAGCAGAACGGTCTAACAGAGAGATGGAACCGAACATTGAAGGAAGCAGTGCGGTCTATGCTAGCAGATTCCTAGTTGTCTGCTAAGTATTGGGGCGAAGCAGTCATGATAGCCTGCTATACACAGAATAGGAGCGCAATCAATGGCAGATTCAATAAGACTCCTTATGAAATATACAACGGTCGTAAACCTTCTATTACTCATCTCCGTGCTTTTGGTTCGACATGTTATATTCATAACAACGGGAAGTCAAAACTTAATACTTTTTCGCCCAAGTCTGATGAAGGTGTGTTCCTTGGATATGGTCACCCTTCTCACAAAGGCTATAGAGTATTAAACAAGACGACCGGAGTTGTGGAAATAACATGCAATGTTATTTTTTATGAGTCTATCTTAGTGCGAAGAATTATAAGACAGAAAGTGCTAAGTAATCATGAGACTAATGATGTTCATGGTCAATCGATCTTAAATTCTTTCGAAAATATGCTTATTGACCTGACTAAGTCTATGAGTGATTACAAGCCAATCCAGACGCACTCAGCAGGTGACTAGAATGCTGATCGGGCCAATGATGCTAACGATCATGCTGAGGCCACCAATCCAATTTATCTTAATAGTGATTTGGATATCTTGGGATAGCTTAATGGAGACGATGAGGAGATTCTAGATCCAGCAAGAGGTGGAGAAGACGGTAAAGGCACTACTGATGATGCTGCCAAAGCCGTTGTTGAGCATTAGGAGAATGCTGAGGATCAGGCTGCTGAAGTTCCAGCTGCTGAAGTCCCTTTTGCTGAAGTTCTAGATGCTGAGTTGCCAGATGCTGAGATCCAGAATGCTGAACCCCCGGAGATTGCTGAGGAAAATGTTGTAGTAGACAAAAACCCAGTAGGCGAGGCCGATGCTGATGCTCCAGAATCTAGCAATCCGAAGCCAAGATGGCTACATGATCATCCTTGGGATGATGTCCTTGGAGATGTCAATGATCCTATTCTGACGAGACAAGGCAATGCAATGCTAGCATGCTACATCTCAATTGAAGAGCCTACGAAAGTTGAAGATTCTCTACGGTGTCCAGATTGGGTGAATGCTATGCCGGAGGAACTAGCAGAGTCACGCGCAATCATGTTTGGGACTTAGTAGACAGACCAGGGCATCAGAGTGTTATTGGCACCAAATAGCTGTTCAAGAACAAGAAGGACGAGTCAGGAATGGACGTAAATAACAAAGCTCGTCTAGTAGCCAAGGGCTACAGACAATGCAAAGGAATAAATTATGATGAGACGATTGCTCCAGTAGCTAGGCTGGAAGCAATCAGATTATTCCTCGCATATGCTGCTCATCACGAGTTTTCTGTCATGCAAATGGATGTGAAGAGTGCCTTTCTTAATGGTGAGCTCAAAGAGGAAGTTTAAGTTGAGCAACCACCAGGCTTTGAGCAAGGAAACCAAGTTTACAGGCTAAGGAAAGCCTTGTACGGTTGGAAGCAGGCACCAAGAGCGTGGTATGGAACTTTGTCTAAGTTCTTGCTAGCCAACGAATTCAAGAAAGGAAAGATAGACCAGACACTCTTTTGTATCAAAGATGAAGGAAACATCTAGTTTGTGCAGATATATGTTGATGACATTATCTTCGGCTCAAAGGATAAGAATTTGTGTGACAAGTTTTCAGCGCTTATGCAAAGCAATTTCCAGATGAGCATGATAGGAAAAATGTCATATTTTCTTGGATTACAGGTCCAGCAGTCAAGCGAGGGAATTTTTATTCATCAGAGGAAGTATTCTCGCGATCTGATTGCTAAGTATTGTCTGGATAAGACAAAGAGCCTAAGGATTCCAATTAGCACGACCTGTATAGTTGCGCTTGAAAAGGAAGGAGATGATGTGAATCCTACTCTCTATCGAGGTATCATCGGTTCACTACTATATCTCACAGCTAGCAGACCAGACATATCATATGTTGTTGGTTTGTGCGCGAGATATCAAGCAAACCCCAAGAAGTCGCACATGGACACTGCTAAGAGGATTGTACGATATCTCAAATACACCGAAGGTCTAGGAATTTGGTACCCAAGGTCAGATGGTCTAGCATTGAGTGGTTACTCTGACTCAGGCTTTGTAGGGTGCAAGATTGATAGGAAGAGTACGAACGGGACTTGCCAATTCCTTGGACACAAGCTCATTAGCTGGTTTAGTAAGTAGCAGCACTCAGTGGCTACGTCTACTACTGAAGCAGAGTACGTAACAGCCGCTAGCTATTGTGCGCAAATTCTGTAGATTCGACAACAACTACAAGATTATGATATTGCTCTTGAATGTGTGCCGACCTACTGCAACAACAATAGTGCTATGTGCATTACGAAGAACCTAGTTCGTCATTCAAGGACGAAGCATATTGATATCCGTCACACTTCATCAGAGATCATCAAGAGAAGAAGGATATCAATGTCCAATATTTATGCACAGAAGATCAGATTGCAGACATCTTTACCAAACCGCTAGCAGAGGCCCATTTCAAAGAGCTTTGTTTAAAGCTAGGCCTTTTGGAACTTGAAGAAGGCGTGGATGAATGAGTCTAAGTTCTCATTTTCTCATGGATTTATGGATTTCTAGCTTTCAAGGATTTCTTGGATTTATTGGTTTTCGTGTATTTCTTAGATTTCTGGATATTTTCAGAGAAAATGACGATAAACGTATCCTAGCTTACGTTTTTGAGTTGCTGATTCTTGTTGTTGAAAATTTGTTTGCTAAGCATTTGGTTGCTGAGTCTTAACTCTCAGCAGATCTCTATTTGTATGATATTATATCTCGGACGTTTGCTAGAAGTTGCAATTGCTGAGCTAATGACTGCTGAGTCCCAACTCTCAGCAGTTCCTATGTTGTGGAATACTATGTCAAAGGGTCTTGGATGTCTGTTAGAGGATTGAATAATGAGTCCAAGTTCTTAGCATTTTAGCAGAAAGCTATGTCATATTCAAAGATTATTTATTGAAGAATTATGCGCTAAGCTCGAAGAGTATTAACTATTGTGGTGTTTGCATCTTCTAAAACCCAAAATTCGATGTGAAGGTAATGTTCAGTTATGAGAAATTCAGTATGAAAATACACTGCAATAAGGGGAGAACTTCGCTTCCATTCCAACATTGAAGATATACAAAAAGGGGATTTACATCAAACAAGAGAAGAAGGAGAGATACAATGCCTACAACTAGTGAGGTGAAAGAGGCCTCAAGGGATATAAATCGGAATTCTAGAGATTGGATTGGCCCTCAGCGATGTTTGGAGACCTTCACTCAAGAAGCCAACTCATCTGCATCCCACAAGTGAGAGGAACGTCAGGGAAATGCTGAACACACTCCCGCACACTCTGGAAGATGAATACGGCCCAGTCCATGTCGGCTCTGTTATCAAATGCCATCGTGGCTCGCAAAACTTCCATTGTGAAATCCGACTCACTGTGCTCAAAATCGATGATCATGTTGTTGATGATGTCGAAGATCGCCTTATAAGATGTTTTCAGACCGTACGAGGAGGCCGTCGGACTGAACTTATATGAGGGAGAGTACATCCACTTGTCCCAAGTGTAGGGTTTGAGTCTACGATGGACAACACGAGTTGCCATTAATTAAATATTTGCCAAGGATCGTTCTTAGGGTACCAGGAATAAATTTCAATTAAATAAACCATGCGAATCCTATGCATGCTCCTACAAAATTAATTACAGAGGATGGATTTAGAGAATACCTGATTTCACCGTTTGATCTACAGATCTAGATAGGAGCCAATAACGATGAAATAGATCTGGATCTGAATCTGAACGCCGACGATGAACAGTTGTTCCTACAGATCTGATCTTCTGATCTATTCCCTTGCTCCTTGGAAATCTGGTGAGGATTATCTACCAAGTTGAATCCGAGATCTGGAGAAATCGATCAAGTTCCTCCCACCGGATCAGCCGCCGCCGTTCTCTCTCAAAATCAGTATACTGAAACCCTAGTTATCACAACTTAATGATCTGATAGAGAGAAGGCCTATATATAGTGTTAGGGTTTTGAGAAACCCTAACCCTAATGGGCTGTGAACAATTAATGGGCCAGACCAGGGATCAGATGCAAATAATAAAGTGGGCCCTCTTTATTAATTAATTCTTCCTTGTTCAACCCAGAACATAATTAATTAATAAAACATTGTTTTAACCTTCACCACGGTAACAATGCTGACTCGCCCCTTTATTACCACGTTATTAGGAACGGGTTGCACCAAACTAACATGATCCACATATTTAAGGTTTTAGACATTCATTAATTAATTTGGCTTATGACAATCAGCCATAATTAATTAATCTCTTATTTCCTGAGTAATACCACTCACCCTTTTTCATTTATGCTTGAATTAAATAATTCAACCTGCAGGGTTTAGCATAATGAACCTTGTGAGCTCCTCAGGGAATGTCACCATCCTGAAACGGATATGCTTACCTAAACGTCCAGACTAAGCAGGCCACACACAAATTGCCAACACCCAAAATGCAAGTATAAGAGTACATGTAAGGCTCGCCACTCTAGTAAATCAAAGTGTGGTCAATCTGTGTGTGCCCCTTATCCTTCAGTTAGGTTTAAGATCATAGGAAGTATGTTAGGGATCTGGCTCATTCGTATGTCAATGTGAATGGCACATCCCACTGTTGATCCCATCAATACATAACAATGTACCGACACATCAAGTAGCTAGGATAAGCCCACTTATGAACCGATGTGCCACAGCTTAGACCGACAGCCTATCCAGGGACCGTCTCAGCTGTGATACTGTTTATATCTCGCTAGGTCAAACGAATCATATGATCCTCTGTGATCTCCTACACACCATATGATCATCCCTATAGGCGAGATAATAGGATATTATGGTTCGTTGTATGTTAGTTCTATCAGACAGCGAGTATTGTTGCGGCAACATATATGAAGACCAGTGTACAAAACACTTAATTATATATGCTTTCAGTATATAATCCCAACAATCTCCCACTTATACTTAAAGCATAATACCATTGCTTTACCAAAGTATTAAGTGTGTCTATACTGTCAATCACTCCCACTGCATTCACGTCACCTCTTGTCACGATTTCTCGTATGATGTGATTCCACACATCCTATGTGTTTCACCACCTTGTGAGTCTTGGGTTCTCTTGAGTTTGTCATTACACCAACATAATCACAATTCCTTGTGATTTAATTAGGCAAACTCAGAACAGACACCTCTAGAGGATGGCATCGGAGCTATACTGCTTCTTGCGAAGCTAATGAAACTGACAAAAACTCAGCCCTCATACCGGAATCCTCAACACACTTCTGTGTTAGATTCCTATAACTCCTCCTCCAAGGCCAACACATAGTTAGAGGTCGATTTCCTTTCCTTATGATCCTCCTGGATATCCGATGCCATTCAACTCACAAAGCTCATTCATTAACCAATAAGCCTATCCAGAGTTGAACTGATATCTGTTTAACATGCTTATAGCATAACAGATATCTAACTTCGTTCATTTACAATATAGAAAGACAACAATCTTTCTTGCTATGAACGATACACCACAGAATCAATTTAAGCGACTCGAGATACCTGAACATCCTTTTCTTGTGACAACACAAGACCTTAATTCAAAAGATGTTCCAAAATCTAATGAGTCCTACTTCTGAAACTGTTCGGATAACCATCCTTTATGCCTGACAATATCTCCACACCGTTTCCGAATGTGAAAATACCATCTACATAATGTGCAAGGAAAACCACGCTTCCGCTGACACATAACTGGTACATGAAACTCTCATTCTCGATAGACAATATCGAAATGTCTGTTTCATGACTTTGAAGCTCCCTTAAGTTCATACTTGAACTACCTTGGCTTCCAAACATGATGCTTTGCACATAACTTATCTGGTTGTTGCATACAGATGTCGTCACCTTTTATCAAGGTACCCGTTTATAAAATACGGATGACATCATCTATCTTCCAGATATTTAGATTCATATGTGTTGTTATGGTTAAAAGAATTCGAATGGGTTTAACAGTTGCAACCAGTGAGAAAGTCTTGTTGTATAACATACCTCACTCACTAACCTAGATATTCGAATATACTAGGTTACCATTCGAGCATTTCTTTCCTTGTATATCAATCAGTTACTTATAGCTAGTAAGCTATTTGGCAATCACTGATCCTGATACACAACCATAACCTTTACTGATTCATTTCTGAATCCATGACTTGACGTCATTAAGCCACATCGTTTGTCTTAACAGCTTCGTTGCGCTTTAAGGGATAAGTACAATGTTGTTCGTTTAGCTGGGAACAAGTCCAGAGACTGTTTCCACGAACTAGTACCACTAAGCCTGTTAAGGCAACCTCCCACTGCAACGATGCTCATTTATGTTGTCAGTTAATGGTGCATTAATTTGTGGTTTACCACCTTACACAGGTGACCGTGCAATTGGTACCATACCTTCCATGGTATGCTCAATATGCCACGGGGTATTTCCTGATGGATTTGAATTGTCTTCTCTAAAACGTTAGAGAACAATCTCACATTTGGATTCATGGTTGCATCCTATACAACTTGCTTGTATCTAGGATGTACAAAGCAACCATCTTTTTCGTTTACCTGGAATAGCCCAAAAAGCAGTACTAGCTTAAACCTTTCTTCCAACCAATCAGTTTCCTATATCAGCTTGACAGCCGAATTACCCATCATTGCCCTTTTGACATAGTCAAGGCGTGCTAGGGTAATTGGAACTGATTTAAAAGACACTAGCTTAAGCAAAATACACAACTGCTTTTGGCGCTCTTCCCAAAAGAGGGATAATAGGCTTAGTTAACTGGGATACAATCCCTTTGCTCTGCCAGATACTGTAAAACCCATCACTTAAGATATACCATTATGAATGAACCATAATGTTTTTACGGTCTTGTTTAACTTATTCTCTACCTTAGTCTTGAACGCTCTTGATTAAAGCAAGAGACTGAGACTTGTAGTCAACTAGATAAACATATCCAAATCTTAAATGATTACAGTATTAATGCCTGTTAAGGCAACTGCGGAAGTAGACTCAAACCAGGAAACCAGAGCAAACACGAAATAACCTATAGAGATACAAATTCGCCTATTAAAAGGCCTGGTTACCAACTTATACCTCTAAGTAGTTGTCATAAGTACCATTCTTAGGAATACCTGGATTGAATCCATAATTCCATGAATTACTTAAAACTACTTAGACTGATGTAACCTATCTCTATAGTGATTCTTTAAATTATACCTTAGAACACTGACAGTTTATGTAATCAAGTAATGAAGAGATAACCATCTATAATAGAAAACACTGTTATTCATTCATGATAGATAGACTCTATCGAATAACTGATAATCCATTACAATAGATGAAAGATATTGTTTTTCAGAGCAAAACAACATCTCTTCAGAAACTTGAATTAAAACAGAGTCTTAACATAAACTCAAAGTAAAATCTCCATCAGCTGAAGTGGCAACTTCCAGCATCAATCTTGGAGATGGTAATCCCGCCATCTTCAAGCCCTAAGCTTGATTCCCTGCAAAGTGTAGCAAACATGATTAGTGACCTCAGTTACCACTACCCGCTAAGGAGTAGAAAACCGATACTAAACATGTTTCAACAAGCAATGCAAAAGATGACGTACCTTGTCCCTTAGTTATCAAACTTGGACAATTTACTTTCCAGTGACCCTTCTTGCCACACTTGAAACATTTGTCCTTCTTGTTATCTTTCTTTCCTTTGTTCTCTCCTTTACTATTCTTCTTCTTCTTCATGTCATTACGACACGATTTAGAAGAACTTTTAGCAAGAGATCTGGAATGAACTGATAAGGTAAGACTACTCCCACTGCATTCATCATTCCTCTTTTCTTTGACATCACTCTTTTGACTCGGAAGCAAATCAGAGTGACTCACAGAAAAGACTGAAGAAGCTTATGTTGATACAAGATCCTTGAGCAGACTGTGAACAGTATACTCACTCTTGTTATTCTCAACAGAAATTCTGAAGTCATCGAATGACTTTGGTAACGTGTTGAGTATCAAGTCAATTTTGACATCATTGTTAATTTGACCACCCATTAATGCGTACTCATCTATGAGCTGGATGAGTGATCCCACATGTTCACGTACCGAACAGTTCTGACCCATTTTCTGTCTTACAATACACTTGATAAGACTGGATCTAGCATGTCCATTGAGTTCGCCATATGCTACGTCAAGACGTCGCATAATGTCACACGTAAACCATACATCACTATAACGAGGACGCAGTGCATCTGACATACCAGCCAAGATATATTTTCTGGCCATGCCATTCGACCACATCCACATGTGATACTGTGCACGCTCCTCATTGGAAGATGTATCAGTCGGCGAACTCGAACAGGGAGTTTGCAGAACAAATGTCCAAACGAATCCAAGAGTTTGACAATGTCACTTTTCCATCCAGGAAAATTCGGACCAGTCAATGAATTGTGAACGATTGAATTGATGAGCGATGAAATAATAGACATATCTGAAAACAAATAAGCGAATTAAAGTAAGCACATACTACGAACAATTGAAACAAATATGCATAGAACCTTTAGATAAAACAATGCAGTTTGCTTCCTCCAATTGCCCAAGCTAATTCACTGCAAGCTGCCCCAGCAGACGTTTACTGCAAACGCTCAACCAGACCAAAATGATCCTTTAATTTCTTAACATGCCAGGTATCTTAAGCAAAAGAAATTAATATTGGAGATCTCAAGACCATGTTCACCTATCCGGAGCAGGGACCTCTCAAAAGAGTTATACTACAGGCAACATCTATGCCAAAGTAACCACAAGCCTAACTCCGGATGATAAAAGGCGATTTAGCATACGTACTCGACCCATACCGCATGCCCTTTACATCCTTTGTTATCCCACTTAGATTAATCTTAGAGACCAGTGAAAGTTGTCTCAATGCAAGCTGCCCCAGCAGACGTTTGCTCAGAGGCTCCCACTTCTCATCTTAAAATAAGTGTTTTATTTGGAAACCTCATCGCATTGGAACTGGTGAGGGACCTCTAACGCAAGCTGCCCAAGCAGACGTTTACGCTTCGAGATGCCCCACTTCCAATGAGAAGTCGTATTTGTGGAGGTCTAATGATTTTGGTTAAAAAAGAACCAAAATCCAACTTAGTATTTTTAGTTCTAAAGGTTTCATGCGCACACATTATTTTATGTATCCATAAATTATGTCACACCCAAAATTCCATCATAAATTAATATGATACCGGAATTTATAGACACAATTTAAAACATAAAATAAATCACATAAGACATGCGCAAAAATTAAATTGCAACATGCTTATAACAGTAAATAATTAAAGCAAATAATCATGCTTCCTATTATTTACTAGTGCGCAAATAATAAATCACATCATTACGAGAATAAATAAATAAACAAATAAATTCTCGTGGCCCCTCAGATGCGATTACAACTGAAATAAATTAAATCTAACTATTACAGAATTTATTTCAATACAGATCTTCAAACTGGGCCTCCGTTGGACTTGAAATCTGATTGGAATTGCATCAACAGCAATTGGGCTTCAATTAGGGTTTCTGGCCCAAAATGGAGTGCCAAACCCTAATTTCTAGACTGCGGGCCGCCTCCGGGCTGAGAAGCCCGATTTCAGGCTCGGGCAGTCAAACCCTAGGCTTTGAGCAAACCCTAGCCGCCACCCCAGCAGCCCCGCCGGCGCCGCCTTTCCGGCCGCCGCCTGCGGCCGGAACTCGCGCTAGCCGCACCTGATTCAGCCCTGCGGCCAACCCAGCGCCCCAAGCGCACTCGCCGGTCGCAGCAGCTATCGCCGCCCAGCTTCGCATAGGAACAGCAAACGCAGCAGAGCTGCGAAGCCTCCCACCGCCGCGCACGGCTCGGCCTCGCCCGACACCACCTTCGCTTGTGCTCGACGAGCGCGGCCGTTCCCTCTGCGCGCGACCACCACCATCGCCGTCTTCACCGAAACACGATGGGGAGAGAGAGGAGGCGAGCGCGACCCAGCCGCAGGGAAGACACCCTGCCGTCACCACCCGCCTGCGTCGCGTATGCCGCGACCGTGCGCAGCCACAGGAGCGCGGCCCAGCCGCGCAGGAGACCCTAGGGTTTCCTTGCGCCGCCGCCGCTCCTTGCAGCGCCACCCATCACCGCTCACGGCCAGATCTGGTGGCACGTCGGCCCTGGATCACCATGCTCGCTGGAAACACGAGCAACAGCAGCAGTAGCAAGAAAACTGGGCGCGGCCCAGCCACAGGCATTCTGCCTGCCACCGCCACCCTGTTGCCGCCGCCCGAGCCCGTCGCCGAGGTTGCCGCCGCCCGAGCCCGTCGCCGAGGTTGCCGCCGCCGGCGAGATCTGGGGTGAAAAGGGCTGAACCCTAACTGCACCTCCATGTCTGTTCTTCATTCTCCGTTTCTCGTTCTTCCTCCGGATCTCAACCTCTCCAATTTTTACAGATTTGAAATAAAAGGAAAATACAAAAATAGATCTAGATCTATTACATGATTTTCTATCAAATCTAACCACGGATTTTCTCGTGGTGAAAAATAGATCCAAAAACGAGAAGGCCACGAGAACAAAAACATCCACGATAATTTAAATCCATCCATGAACATACATATTTATTTAATCTCAATCTATTCAAGATAGAGCCTAAGAACATCAACCTGGCTCTGATACCAATTGTAGGGTTTGAGTCTACGATGGACAACACGAGTTGCCATTAATTAAATATTTGCCAAGGATCGTTCTTAGGGTACCAGGAATAAATTTCAATTAAATAAACCATGCGAATCCTATGCATGCTCCTACAAAATTATTTGCAGATGATGGATTTAGAGAATACCTGATTTCACCGTTTGATCTACAGATCTAGATCGGAGCCAATAACGATGAAATAGATCTGGATCTGAATCTGAACGCCGACGATGAACAGTTGTTCCTACAGATCTGATCTTCTGATCTATTCCCTTGCTCCTTGGAAATCTGGTGAGGATTATCTACCAAGTTGAATCCGAGATCTGGAGAAATCGATCAAGTTCCTCCCACCGGATCAGCCGCCACCGTTCTCTCTCAAAATCAGTATACTGAAACCCTAGTTATCACAACTTAATGATCTGATAGAGAGAAGGCCTATATATAGTGTTAGGGTTTTGAGAAACCCTAACCCTAATGGGCTGTGAACAATTAATGGGCCAGACCAGGGATCAGATGCAAATAATAAAGTGGGCCCTCTTTATTAATTAATTCTTCCTTGTTCAACCCAGAACATAATTAATTAATAAAACATTGTTTTAACCTTCACCACGGTAACAATGCTGACTCGCCCCTTTATTACCACGTTATTAGGAACGGGTTGCACCAAACTAACATGATCCACATATTTAAGGTTTTAGACATTCATTAATTAATTTGGCTTATGACAATCAGCCATAATTAATTAATCTCTTATTTCCTGAGTAATACCACTCACCCTTTTTCATTTATGCTTGAATTAAATAATTCAACCTGCAGGGTTTAGCATAATGAACCTTGTGAGCTCCTCAGGGAATGTCACCATCCTGAAACGGATATGCTTACCTAAACGTCCAGACTAAGCAGGC
>JAPKLW010000504.1:237600-251777 GCA_026898455.1 Plectranthus barbatus
AACACATGGTGATCAATCATGAAAGGAACACAAATTCAAATCAACAACAATAATCAAACCCTTGAAAATTCAATTACTCAAATCCAAACAATATTCAAATCAATCTCAATCACATCCAAACCCTCAACAATGAGTTTAACTACTCATGAATACAATGAAAATTGTCAACATCCCAAAGTAAATCATGGAAGAGAAGGGAGAATAAGAAAGCTTAGGATTTTAATGATGAATCTTCAAATCTAGCTTCAAATCCTTCCTTCCACCTTCAATTACCAGCTTGGAGACGTGAAAATTGCTTCAATCTTGTGCCTTATTCTCTCTAGGGTTTTCAAAAGTCGAACCCTTACTTTGAAATATCCCTTGGCCTTTTATAATTGAGAAATCCGCAGCTTCAGGCCTTTTGATCCTGAACGGGATCCTCCTTTGCAAAGTACCATCCCGAGCAGGATGGAATAAACATCTCGCCCAAACATCCCGACAGGTCCTGAACGGGACGAGTGGGTCCCGAGCGGGACGGGCTTCGGCCTTCCTTTTTCTCCTCCATTCACGCCAGATTTCCGAGTTCCGAACGCAATTCTTTTGCCTCCCAATATGGTCCCGAACGGGACCAAGCCGTCCCGAATGGGACCGGCCTCGCACTTCCGTTGGTTTCTTCTCTTTATGCATCCCGAACGGGGCATATACATCCCGAACGGGATTTGCTTCGTCCAAAACCTCAATTCAGCTCCAAAATTCGAGTTTTTAGCATTTTTCGTGTCCTGCCCACTCAAAACAACTCTAGAACACCAAGTGAAGGAAAATAAATGAAAAGAATAGATATGTGTGTGATTTGTGCATCTTATCCTCATCAAATCATTCAATTCATATTCCAAAAACAGTGCAAATTACGCACATATCATAAATCGGGACCAACATCCATAGTTTACAAATTATCCAAATCTTTCAAAGTGATGGTGTATTGTGGATTTTTGGTTTTGAAAGTGATGGATCTTGTGAGGCATTGCACATCTCGATTACTTGAGCTTTTGGTTTGTTTTTTCTGTTGATTGAGGACAATCAAGTGTTTATGTTTGGGGGGATTGATTAGCTCATATTTCTACTCACTTATCACATTGTTTTCTCATTTCTTTAATGCATTTCAATTTATTTTTATGAATAATTTGAGCATGAGTGTTTTTTGGAGGGTATGATGCTTGTGATGCGAGGTTTTGTAGGAAAATGAAGAAAAAGAGCAAGGTTGGCCAAGAAGATGAAGAAATCTGCCACAAGGCAGTATGTTTCGACCGACGGGAGATGAATGTCGGCCGATGCACAGAGAGATCCATGTCGACCGACACAATCCTTGTGTCGTTTGATGCAAGTTTGTCGACTCAGGAGGAAATCAAGACGAGGCATGATCGAGATGGAGGATTTCATGTCGACCGATGGAGGATTTCATGATCGAGATGGAGGATTTCATGTCGACCGAAGATGAAGAATTCACACGTTTTGAATATTTGGGGGAAGGAAGTTGCCAATTCAAGTTGAGGATGAATTTTGAGAAGGAAAGAGCAATTTATATCAATTCCTACCATTCAAGGATAAAACCCTACCACTATATAAACTCTAGCTTTGCTTATTAATAGGGTTCCAAATTTTTTAGTTCCAGTTCCTAGTTTTTGTTCCAGTTTTTAGCTGAAGTTTCGAAGTTTTTAGTTTAATGTTTCGTTAGTTTTCAAGTTTTCAAGGGCTGGAATCAAACATCTTTATTTTTCTGCATCTTTACTCTTAATGCAATCTTTAATTTATGTTTTAGTGTTTATCTTCAATATGCTAGGCTAGAACCTTTATCAGATTCTAGGGTTTCTCTATTTGTGATACATGTTTTGATTCGAATTCTTCAAACCCTTTTATTGGTTAAAACTCTTTGACTTTATTTCAAATCTATTTTCAATTGAAGGATCGAGAGATGAAAATTGGAATAGGTTTTAGTTATTAATTGATGGACCGAGAGGTGAAAATTGATAATAGGAGGTGAGAGTCTAATACTGTTGATTTTCTGTCCAACAAAGAAGAATTCAATTGTAGGATTAATTTGATTTATATTGAGGTTGATTAGCTTGTGTTTTTCAGACCGAGAGGACATAATCACTTGTTAATAATCGAGGTTTTAATTTCCCGACCAAAGAATTAATTCCATTTTACCAGATTTTCCACCAAAAGTATGTTTTATGGGTTTGAATTATTTGTTTCTTGCATGTTGATCAGATTGGTAGATTTCCCTAGGATATGTGCTTACTTTTACTTGAATTTCCTTGAAGTTATTTTTATAAAACCAAAAACCCCTTAAATTTGAATTTGCCCAAACAAAAGATCAAAAAACTACATTCAGTACATGATTTACTTTCGTTGCACTATCCCTGTGGGTTCGACAACCTTCGGGTTCCAATAAATTTATTTTTCCTTTGCTATAATCTGTGTGCAGATTTTGCATCGATCGTATCCATACCCACAAAATATAAAATTTAATCTATAATCAAACAAAATATCACATAAATTAATTAAAATTAAACATATGTTAATCAAAACAGCCTAAATAATTTCAAATTATCCAAACCCAAACAAAGTGCCATCACCCAAGATACATATATATGAGTATATGAAAGACTCTCCACCATAAAAGTCAAAGTGACAGTCAACCTATGTGTGCCTCTCAGCTTTCAATAGACTTTAGATCCGACCAAGTTAGCAGGATCTTTACTCTTTCATATGTCAAGAAGAATAGTTCATGTTGATAGTATCAGTACATTGAGATATACCAGTCACACAAAGCAGTCAAGATAAACCACTTATTGACATGTGTGCTGCAGCCTAAACAGACAACCATACCAAAATTTATCTCAGTTGTGATAACTGTTTATATCTTGGTAGGTCGAATAATCTATACGATCTTCTGTGATCTCTTACACACTGTATAATCTCCCTATCGACAAGATAACTGGATGTGTTTGTTCGCATCGTATGATTGTTAATTCAAACTGGAGTTGTTTATTGCAAGTCATTAATGATTACCAGTATATCAAGCATAATGTTTCCCAATATACCAATCATAATGCTTTTATGTATACAATTCCAACATATAGAAAACATTTCATTGTTGACCACAATGGTTAGCCTTCCAAGCCTTTGTTTAAGAAAATTTATATGGCTCACGCCTCAAGTAGTTGTTCCCCCTACTTTGTATAATCCTCCTCTCATTTATGAAATGAGATTTGGGTCTTTGTTATAAGGGTAACCAGGTTGCTTCTTTGACTTTTGCCCGTCTGAAGCTGGTTTTTTCGTAAAACTGATTGTTTAAACTGGATTCCTTGCAATAGGAACACACTGCTTCACCAGTTTGGGAATATACTATTTTACAAGTTTTTTTCCATAGAACCGGTCTCTAGGTCACTACCTGATTAGCTGGTTTGGGGTTGCTGGATGTCCATCATTTAGCCTTTCCAGTAAGAACTGGGAAATTCTTGTCTACCCTCTTGCCCCTCAATCTTAACTGATCACGGGTCTTTTCTATTACCGAACAAATTTTCTTTTTGCTTGTGTCAATACCTAAAGAAGATGTATAATTGCTCAAATCTTATTCATTAAAGCCCAGCCCCGTTTTATCTTTAGGGTCTCTTTGAATACAAAACTCTTCTTTAATTTCTCTTGACCTTTTTGCAAAGGAACATTTACTAGGTTCCTGCTAAAGTTTTTTTTAATTCATGAAATTACAATCAACTTTAAGAGTTTTAAATTCATTTAGAAGATTGGAGTGTTCTTCCTTTAATTTGGCCATTTACTCGCTGATACATCGAGATTTTTCAATCTCATTGGTCAAAACTGAAATTTGCACTTTGATTGAGGAATTTTCAAACAGATTAATCTACTGAAATCATTATGATTGGTATATAATGTACAAGGTTTATTGGTTAATATACTGGGAATCATTAATGTTGTATGTTCATCTTATGTCTGAATTAACAAACGTGTATCGCAAACACTCTTATCCTCTTATCCTATTAATAGGGAGATCATATGATGCGTAGTAGATCAAGGAAGATATAAATGGTTATCACAGCTAAGATAGTCCCAACATAGACTGTCGGTATAGGCTGTAACATACGCAGTAGTAAGCGGCTTATCTTGATTGTTTGGTATGTTGGTGCATGCGGTATGCATTGATAGGTCCTAAGTTAAGATTGATTCCTTTATCTAAAATCAAAGGAATCTTGATCTTCATGGCTTGATGGAATCCTAATCCTAAATGAAGGTACGGAGGTCTAAATAGACTTATGTGTCACTTTAAGATACTATGGTGGTAAGTTCTGGTCAAACTTGTATATCTGTATCTTGAGTGGTAGTAGTTTGTGTATGACTGTTTGTGACTGGAACTAAGTAACCATATTCAGTATAGGATGGTAACATTCCCTGAGGAGCTCAAAAGATTCATTATGTTAAAGTCTTGCCTGTTGATTAAGTTCAAGCATAAGTGAAAGGGTTTTAGTGGATTGACTCGGGAATAAAAGATTTTAATTGATTTTGGAGCTTGTCAGAGCTTAAATTAATTGATGAATGTCTGTAACCTTAAATATAGGGGTTTTCCGAGCCTATGCAACCCGTTCCACAAAACGTGGTAGCAAATATGTAGGATAATATTGATTATCTCGTGGCATGAATCAATATTAATTAATTAATAATATTCTGGGTTGAATATTGGAATTAATTAATTGAGATGCCTTAGTTGCTATTTGCATGTTGATCCGTGGTCTGGCCCATGAAAGCTCAAGCCCATCTGAGGTTGTTACCTAGTCACCAGTTGCGGTTAAGGCCATTTCTACTTCTACATCAACGTCGTTTCCTTCATCGATTGCGGCTAGGAATACCAGTAGTGCTTTTTCATCTGAATCTTTGTCTGAGGTGGTGTATCCATCTTCGTTGTTGGGTATGTCGGACACCTCTATTCTTGACATCATGGCCTTAGCAACCACACTTGAAGCTCTTTGCTCAAAGATTTACTTGAGCCTTTCTATCTCCTCTTTGTCCACACGTGGATAGTCGAATTAGAGGTGCTTTCGAGAGCTGGATTTAAAGCATGATTGATAATCTCGCATTTTACCTAACTTATCACATTGTTTTCTTTGTTATTTAATTCATTTACATTTTTTTTGGGTTAATCATTGAGCATGAGTCATTTATAGAGGATATTACAATTGTCATGGTGAGATTTTGCAGGTTTGAGGCCAAAATCGTTTGAAACCCGTACCGAAAGAATTTCATGCACAAAAAAACGTCACTACTACTTCCACTGCAAGATCTTCGAATTGGCTTTCCATTGCAACTGGAATCGGGTCAATCGGAGTTCGGGAGCACTTGTTATGGCCGAAATTGTGAAACTGCGCAGACGTGGTCGATGGGAGAGATTCTGGCGACAACGAAGCCTCTGTATCGATCGACAGCCCCCCATCGGTCAACACAGAGGATCAAATTACTTCAAAAGTAGGAGGATGTTTTGGGCGACACGAGGGTTGAAGATTGACATTCGTGTCGATGGAAACCCCGGTTGTCGACCGACACAAAACACGAAGATCGATCCAGAAAGAAGTCGTGATGTGGGTGTCATCTTACAACTGTGTCGATCGACACCAAAGACAAAAAGATAGATTTTGCCCAAATTGGAGATATTTCCTTCCCAAACCCAATACCTTGTGGAGATATAATTTTCCACTATAAATTGGAATATTAGATCTCGAATTTTAAAGTGAATTTTCTCAATTATGTTTTTAGCTTTCTAGAGTTAATTTTCAGCATTCAATTTACTTTAATTTTTCCTGTTTCCTTTAATTATTACTTTGGATTCGAAGACATTGAAGATTTGAATTCCTATATTTTTATGATTCAAGTAAGTTTAATGAATTTTATTATGTTTATTTCAATTGATGTTTTTAGCATGTCTGGCCCTAACAGGTTCTAGGGTTTTCACCATCCTATTTACATATAGTAATTTAATTAAATCCAACCCTTATTAATTGGTTCAAATTCTCTGGTTTTGATTCTATAAATCTATTTTCAATTGAAAGATCGAGAGATGAAAATTGGATTAGATTTTGAGAGTTTTTAATTTGAGACCGATAGGAGATAATTAACAATAGGAAGTGGGACTTGATATAATTATATTCTATCTCAAAAAGAAGATTCAGTTATAAGATTTAATCTGCATGTTTATTGAGACTGACTAGTTTGTGTTTTTAAGACTCAAAAGGTAAAATTCACTTTGTAGTAATCTAGGTTTTAATTACCTAACCAAGGAATTAATTCCAATTTATCAGGTTTTCCACCATAATAATTATTTGGGTTTAGATTGATTGATTTATGCATGTTAATTGGATTGGATGAATTCCCTAGGATCTGTATTTTTATTATTTGGATTTTATTCCAAAAAGTTGTTTTCTTATTGAAAACAAAACCCTCTCTTGATTCTGGATTTGCTCAAACAATGAGTTGATAAACTACGTCCAATACATGCAATATTTTCATTGCACTGTCCATTTGTGTTCGACAACCTTCTGGTTAATATAAATTTATTTGCTCATTTTATTATAACTAATCTGTAATTTTCACAGTGATCAAAGTGGTGCCATTGCCAGGGATAGTAAGATTTTATTTTGTTACTAGATTGTTTGGATACTTGTTGGTTTAAAATTTTCAATTTTTTCAGCATTCGTGTGTTTGTGTTTTACCACTGTGTCGACCGATACCTTGCATGTCGATTAACAAAGAAGTAACCTCCATGTCGATCGACAGCCCCCCTGTCCATCGACAAAACTAACGTTTTCAGCTTTTTGTTTTTCTTTTTAGGTGCATGAACACAAGGGTAAAATGCAAGAAACTCGAAGCCTTTGAATCAGAATTTGAAGCCGCCTGTAGGAGAAACAAAAGCAAGGCAAATGACAAAGAAAGACAGACTGAGATGGAGAATCCACCAGAATCACCACTTCAGAATATGACTCCAAAAAAAAAGAGGCAGTTCGTTGATGAGGTCCGACAGCTGAGGACACAACTCCAAGCTGCACAGGCAACCCAAGTTCAGCAAGCTGCTAGACTGGCAGCATTGAATGTGGGAGGAAACAATGGAAGTTAAGTGGTGGTACAACAAAGATCTATCTTAGATTGTTTCTTGCCACAGGAAAAGTAGTCAGGCTTCTTAGTTGGCATCAATGCCAACAACTTCGAGCTAAAGATGGTCCTAATTCAAATGGTTTGGCAGAACCAGTTTGCAGGGAAGGCAATTGTAGACCCGTACGCTCACCTCAACCAGTTCCTTCAGGTATGCGATATGGTGAAGCAGAATGGAGTGCCACAAAACACCATCAGGATGCCCCTCTTTTCTTTTTCTCTCAGGGGTGAGGCCCGATCGTGATTTGCTAGCTTGGACAAGAGTAGGATTGGCACATGGGAGCAACGGCGAGCAAAATTTCTCACAAACTATTTCCCTCCCAGTGTCATTCTCAAGAGGAAGTCTGATATCACCCACTTTAGGCAGAATTATGATGAGATCCTGTACGAAGCTTGGAAGAGGTGAAAGGAATTGTTGAGAATGTGCCCTGGCCATGTGATTGATCTAGAGATGCAGGTTTGCCACTTGCAAGAATAGGTGGATGCTTCAGCTGGAAGCATTCTAATGAAGAAAAGTGGAGAAGAAGGCATGAGACTACTTGTAGACATGGCCATGAACAACCATCAATGGCCTACCGAGAGGCAGAAAGCAGTCAAAGTAGTGGCCACTATTCCGGAGTTCGATGTGATTGCGAGGTCAAGAAGCTCTGAGAAGAATTTGGGAATTTGGAGGTCGAAAGAACTTTAATAGTAGGAGTGTCAGATTCTAAGATGGAAATAGTTCCTCTTGAGGCTGATTATATCTACCAAGGGAGTAGTTCGACCACCTCCAATACCGCTGATGTGAACTATGTCAATGTAAGATACAAAAACAACTACCGAGCAAATAACCAAGGGTATAATTACAATGCTCGCCACCATCCAGGTTTTTCTTACTCTAACCCTTCTGCAGCTAAAAATCCTCCACCGGGATTCTATGTTTGTACAGGGGGAAAGAGGAAAAGAAGAAGTTTGTGCTCGAGGAAGTCTTTGAAACGATAATCAAAAGCTCCGACAACAAATTTGGCAAGGTGGAGAACAAGGTCAAAGGGATGGCAACTCACATGCAACATATAACAAAGCACCTTCAGATGCTAGACATGCAGCTGAGTCAAATTGCCACCACCTTAAGCAATCAACATAAGCTCGGTCAACTCCCAGCACTACTGAAATCAATCCAGACAAGGAAAAATAGGTCAATCCTATTTCTCTGAGGTCTAGTACAAGGTATAATGATCCGAGCATGCCCGATGATGAGTTTAGGGGAGAAGAGGACATAAATTTTACAGAAGATGCCTCTGTGTGTCGCTCGACACAGAGGCTGTGTCGATTGACACATAAGATTGATAGAGTGAGAGATCGAGTGACACAGATGGTGGCTCGACATCCAGTGGTGATGCGTCCATGTTAGATATTGATAGATGGTGGTTTAGATTGGTTGAGAGTGATCAACTCAATTGATTTTAGTTGCTAGGCCATAAATTTCCCTACCTATCACTAAAAAGCCTACTTTACAATCTAGAATAATGTCCTTTATGATCTTAGACTTGTGTGCACATATTTGTAGTGGAGAAATTAGAATATTCGCAAGCCTGTGGTAGATCTAGATTTGCATAACTAGTGTGATCTCATATTATCCTAAACACTTGAGTGAATGAGTGAAACACTTCCATTGTGCGTCTTCCAAGGTGTGATGTGGATTTTTTGGGTTTGATTGTGATGAATCTTTTGAGGCATTGCACTTCTCTCCTACTTGAATTATTGATTCATTATTTTTATTGATTGAGGACAATCAAATGTTTAAATTTGGGGGGGGGGGTTTGATAAGCTCTTATTTTACCTCACTTATCACATTGTTTCCTTTGTTATTTCATCATTTGTATTCTTTTTAGGATAATAATTGAGCATGAGTCATTTATAGGGTATATTACACTTATCATGGTGAGATTTTGAAGGTTTGAGGCAAAAATTGTTGGAAACCCGTAGCGAAAGTAGTTGATGCCCAATGAAACTATCACTATTTCTTCCACACGTGGAATCTAAGCTAATGTGACATGGCAATTGAATGATCTTCGAATTGGCTTTCCAATGCAACTTAAATTGGGTTAATCGGAGTTCAGGAGCGCAAGTTATGGCCAAAACCGTGAGACTGCGTAGACGGGGTCGATGGGAGAGATTTCTGGAGACACAGAAGCCTCTGTATTGATTGACAGCCCTCCTGTTGGTCGACACAGAGGATCAAATGAAGTCAAAAGATGGAGGAGGTTTCATGCAACATGAGAGTTGAAGATTGACAATCGTTTCGATCGACACCCCGAGTGTCGACCGACATGAAGGACGAAGATCGATCGAGAAAGAAGTCATGATGTTAGTGTCAACTTGCAGCCATGTTGATCGACATTGAAGACGAAAAGGCAGATTTCACCCAAATAGTGGATATTTCCTTCCCAAACCCAATACCATGTGGAAATAAAATCTTTCCTCTATAAATAGGACTATTAGAGCTCGAATTTTAGAGTGAGTTCTCAGTTAAGTTTTTAGTTTTCTAGAGTTAATTTTCAGCATTCAAATTACTTTATTTTTTCCAGTTTCCTTTGTTTATTGCTTTGGAACTCAAAGACATTGAAGAATTGAATTCCTATTTCTTTATGATTCAAGTAAGTTTAATGCAGTTTATTATGTTTATTTCAATAGTTTTATTTAGCATGTCTAGCTGAAACCCTAATAGTTGTATTTCAAGATTTGAATTCCTATTTACATGTTGTAATTCAATTAAATGCAACCCTTATTAATTGGTTCAAATTTTTTCGTTTTAATTCTAAAAATCTATTTTCAATTGAAGGACCGAGAGAAGAAAATTAGATTAGATTGATAGTTGTTAATTTGAGACCGAGAAGAGAAAATTAACAATTTGAAGAGGGAATTTGATATAATTGTTCTAGTCTCCAAAAGAAGATTAAGTTATAGAATTTAATCTGAATGTTTATTGAGATTGATTAGTTTGTGATATTGAGACTCAAAATGTAAAATTCACTTTCTAGTAATCTAGGTTTTAATTGCCTAACCAATGAATTAATTCCAATTTATCAGATTTTCCACCATAATAATTATTTGGGTTTAGATTTATTAATTTATGCATGTTAATTGGATTGGTTGAATTCTTTAGGATCTGGGTTTTATTTCTTTGATTTTATTCCAAAAAGTTATTTTCTTATTGAAAACAAAACCTTCTTTTGATTCTTGATTTGCTCAAACAATGAGTTGATAAACTACGTCCAGTATATGAAATATTTTCGTTGCACTGTCCCTGTGGGTTCGACAACCTTTGGGTTCCTATAAATTTATTTTCTCACTATATTATAAGTAATTTGTAATTTTTACAGTAATCAATGATCGAGGTGATATCTTCACGAATATCTTGTCCTCTATTTGAGGAGAATTCGTCTTGGCCTTTGCTTTCTCCAAGAACATGGCCAGCTTCGTCATCTGCTCTTCAAGCTCTTCTATGGAGCTCTCTCTTTCCATCTGGTAGGACGTTGAAATGGAGGGTGTCTCTTTCACCAGGTTTGACTGACCTAGTCTATCAATTAGAAATGGTTTCCTTGGCCTCCATTGGGTATCCGTCTTCACGAAGTACGCAGCATCTTCGTGATGGTGGGTTGGTGAATTAGCCACTCAAGTGGCTTCATTCTTTTTCACCATTTGGATGTCTCACCCGTAGCTTAGAGTTGAGTAAATAACTCCTTTGTAGAGATCTTGGAAAGATCTTTCTCCTTAAGATTGGATGTCCTTAAGAACCTGTCCTCCTTTGGCATTTGGACATAATTTTGGCATTGAGATCCGTTGTTGAGTATACATAGTCTAGTATATTGAACTCACTCAGGATCATTTTGAATCATGCTTCCATGAATTTGATGTTTTCCTAGGAAGCATATGCAAAGATTTTAATTTGTCGACGCAGACCTGTAGCTTGTTCCATTTCATTTGTAAATTCCGTACTCAAACACTTAAAGATTTCAGGTTGTGTATTAGCTTACTTTCCCTGTGCCATGTTTGGACTCGAGGCTCTATGCATCTAGCAAGAGCTATCTGCTAATTTTTTTTCTCTCCTACATACTTCATTGATAACTTTCCGCTGTTGAAACTCTTTATCTTTTGATATCCTTTTGATAAATTGTTAAACTTGAATACTACGATACTTGTTCTTGAGAAGCCAAGATCCCTTCTCAAAGAGGCACCTTTCGATATATTTATCTCTCTTAGGAAATATGTGTGTTGATTTTTATCTTGAATTGCTTGTCTTTTCTTCTAAATAGATATCCCAAATGCATGTCTCGTTCTCGATGTGAAAGGAGAGTTTGGCAGGCTTGGAGGAGTCGCCCAGCCAAACGAAGCAGGCTTGGCCGAGCTGAGCCGGACAGAGGGCTCGCGCGGCCGAGCCATGCTGACAGAGAGCAGGCTCGGTCGAGTGGTTCTGGCTCGGCCGAGCCAGAACGTGCCTCCTAACTTCCCACAGTTTCCAGGAAGGCTCGGGCGATCCGAGGCCCTGTTTGCTCGTCTATAAACGGGGGAAAATCAGTTAATTGAAGAACTTTTTGCCAAAAATTAGAATAACCGTCACGGTACTTTTCCCTAGATTCATCTCCAAACCTCTCCCAACTGAAATCAAGGGGAATCAAGCCACATTCCATCCATTTGGTGAAGATTGAAGAAGGAAGAGAGGTAGATTGGATTCAAAGAAGACAACCAAAGAAGATCAATCGTTGACCTTGAAGTTTTGTAATGAATTCTCTCAATTCTCAATTTGTTTTGTACTTAACTCAAGGTATGAAGAACTAATTTCATTAGTGAGTGTTGTATAACGGATATTATAATGGATTGAATTGATTATGCTTGTTTGCTTTCCTATGAGGGGTTGATTTGCACTTGAGATTGTTTCTTGCCTATTAGGTGTAGGTAATAGCCAGCCTTTAGGTAGTTAATGTGAACGTTGCAGCCAACACGCGAACGAAATCGTCGTGATAAGTGCATAATCTTATAATTCTAGTTCCAATCTATGTGCGGTGCTAGGATTGTAGGGCGATAATTGACGGTCGATTGGGAGTGGCCTAGGAGTTAATAACGTAGCTGTTTGCAATTCCTAGTGTCATCTACCGCTAGTTATCCGTAGCAAGTGACTAGCGACATTAGAGTCGGTTGCTCAACCTCATAGGAATTAAAATTCGTTTGCAACATAACTTGGTTTAATTCAGAACAATTGAAGTTTACAAACACTCACTATCTTCTAAGATTGTTGTATTTGTTATCTTAATCTACCTAAACTATTGATTGAATTACATGATTGGAGAAGTTAGCAATTTGTTTAATAATTGATTGTTTGCATTTAAAGCTTAGTTTACGATTCATTGCCTAGATAGATGAAAATCAACGACTTTTGAGTAACCTAGCTATTGATACCCTTCAATTGAGTAGATGATATCCACTTGAGCGAATTAGAAAAGAGACCGGATTGATAAATTTAATGTGTTAATTGTGTGTTGTTCACGCGGCTATCACGTTTTTGGCGCCATTGCCGGGGAATCTTTTAGTAGGTCTTGTGGATTTATTGAAAGATGAAGTATGGTATGCTAGGTGTTTGAGGAAATGTCTGTGTGAATATTGTTACTAACATTTGTTTGTTAATTGTTCTTGTTTGTTTTGTTGAATTGTTTGTCTTGTAATTGGTAGGTGAGTATTAACTTTTGTTTGATTAGTTGTTAGTTGATTTATTCGTTGGTACTTTGAGAGGGTTGGACTTGTGTAGGTGTCAAATGGAGAATCAAAGAGGAGACGCCAAGGAGAGATTGGATAATTTACAAAGGCATGTGGAGGAGATGAAAGCAATAATGCTGGAAAAACAAAGACCACAAAAGCCACTTCGAAGCGTATATGAGAAGATGTTTGAATGTAATTACCAATGGCCGGAAGAGCAAAGGGATTACAATACGGTGAATGTTGAGAAGAAGTATAGAGAAAGTGATATGTGGAGGAGCAAATTGGATCAAATGCAAGAACAATTAAACTTGTTGAGGAGGCCACATAGAGATAGTGAGGTGGTGAATGAAAGAATGTTTGAGAAGTATGAGGGGAAACTCGAAGAGACTCCAACACAAGAATCAACCATTGCCAAGCCATGGAATGAAACGGATCAAGAAGAGAGAGTTTTAAAGGACACGAAACTAATTCCGAGGATGAGTGGCAATGAGATTAATGAAGGCAAGGGGGATAAGAGTGCTAGCATTGTGATGAAATCCAAGGAAAGTGTGAGTGATATTGAATAGGAAAAGGCAATGGAAGATACGAAGATGAAGAGAGATGAAGTTGAAGAAGAGGAGATAGAAGTGGTGCAAGAGGAAGAACCACAAAAGGAGGGTGAAGAGTTACCTCAACAATATGAGGAGGATAAGGGCACCAACGGGTTGGTGCAACATGAGGATTGTATGAAAAAAGATGATAACGAGATACCTTCACCCGAGGAAATTCAAGAAATTTCAGTTTTTGCACAACTATTGGAAGAAGAGTATGAGGAGAAGTCTATAACGGGAGGATTATGTGGAGAAACGGTGTTTGCTTTTCCTTCCCGGTTAATAGACGATGTTGGAAAGGTGGTGGTGCTAACAAAGAAGGTGAATGAGGTTTACGAGTTAGTTGATAAAGGAGACAGATTGAGGAGATGTAATAATGCCGATGGTGTATTTGAAATGTCATTGGTGATTGAGACATGGTTAGATGGGGTGTTAGATAGCATGCTTGTGTTGAGAAAATTTCGAGTAGTAATGAGTGTAAGTTTTGTTGGAGGTAGCTTAGGAAGAAGATCAATCGACGAGTTGCTTCCAAGCAATGCACGATCGGTAGAGAAAGTTATACTCAAAATTCACAAGGTTTTTGACAATGGATGACATGGTAAGGTCGTCTAGCTACCGACGTTAAGGAAGCGCTTGTTGGGAGGCAACCCAACCAATTTTCTT
>JAPKLW010000504.1:251787-304419 GCA_026898455.1 Plectranthus barbatus
TGATTTCCTACCGTCAACTATTTTTGAAGCTTAGTCTAACTTGACTAAGTTTGGGGAAATGTGTCGGTTGCCGGTTTTGGGGAATATTTGAAGGATCAAGAGGAGTGAGTGTGCACCGTTTACCTTTTTACAAACTTAGTCTCACTTGACTAAGTTTGGGGGGATTGGTCGGTATCCGGTGCTCTTTTCGGGTTCACTCTTCTCTCTCTCTCTCTATCCTTACCTTTATCCTTAGTTTAGTTTAGTTTAGTTGAATTTGAATAATTTGGTCTTTCGATTTGGTTGTATAATAATATTGATCTACCTTTACCTTAGTTGTGGATGATGAGTGGATTTTGTTTTGAATTTGAATGAAATGGTTGTTGATGAATCATTTGCGAGCTTACATGAGATTGAATTCTGTCTATTTGGTTTTGGTTTGTGGTTATGTTTAATGGTTTGGTATGAATGGTTGTGCTAGTGGATAAATGTTATAGTTTTCTTGAAATATTGGTTTGTGGTAAGTTTGGTGGATATGAGAGCTTTATGGTCTTTATTATGCTCAATTACTTGGTGGTGTTGTATTGATGTGTAGTAGGTGCAAATAAGGAATAGAGAGCGGTTTGATCATGTCTACCGATGGGTAACACCTTCTATAGTTTCTCCTACCATTTAGTTTCAATTCAATTGTTCTTGGCATGTAGATTGTTAATTAGGATGTTGTGTGTTTTTGTTGTGTTTGTGTGATGAACCCAAACGAGAATTGGAGATTTGAATCATGATTTACTTTGTAAGGCTTGAGATTTACTTTGACCAATGATAGGACATAATCTAGTTGTTAAGGCGTGCTCGAATTGAACTTTTGAATTGCCGAGTTTTGTGCGAGGTTAATGCCTAGGACTTGACAAAAGCCGACAGTTTTTTAGCCTTGATATTGTCATACTTTGATCGGTTGTGAGTGGCAAGGTTGAGAGCACAAAATCTAGAACTTGAATAAATTCTCTATCTATTTGGCATGAGTTTGGTAACTAAAAGATGATCTTAGGCCATCGATTCTTAGTCCTTCATTTCACTTCGGGAGTATAAGGTTGTTGATATCATACTTTTGTCCTTCATACCCTTGTTTCCCGTGATTGTGCTAAAATGGAGATTTTTCTTTGATATTATTAGGAAAATTTTGGGGGGAATGAGTGTATGAGGGTGAATATGGAGATGAGAGTTGGGATGGGAATCATTTGGTATCTTTGAGTTGTGATTGTTGAGGCAATAAAAGTATTGAGTGTAGGATTGATTTGAATTCTAGAAAAATGGGTACCAACAAAAATTTGGGTACTTAGAAGAAGAAAAGAGAAAAAAAAAAAAGAAAAAAAAAAAGCAACATGAAAGAAAAAAAAAATGATGATGATGCTAAAGAAAAATAAGAAAAGAAAGAAAAGAAAAGAAATCATGAGAGTTATTTGATGAAAAAGCCTCAAGGTTAGAAGTGGATTGAAGGGAATAAGTTTGGGGGTTTCGGGATATGGAGAAGTTCGTCACTTTAGCCCAAACACCACCTACCTTTTAGTAAGCCACGTTAAAACAAAAAACAAAGACCTTTTTTATTTTAGGAGCCAACTCATTGTAGTATAGTGGTGAGAATTGTTTCAAGCCTATGGAAATTGTGCTCGATATCTTGTGAATGAGTGAAATTCATCAAACCCTAAACACGTAAGGGAGTGCTTTCATTTCTTTATCCAATGTTGATGAGTGGTTTAAGTCGTTAGCATTAACCTTGTCACAAAGTTAGGTGATAATCTCGTTCGATAAGAGCATGCCAAGATGACTATGATGAGCTATGAGGTTGTTTGATGAAGTTTATTGATTGCTTTACTTTGTTTTGATTGAGGACAATCAAAGGTTCAAGTTTGGGGGATTATTATATGTGTGTAAAATGACCTATTCTTCGATGTGTGAGCGTGCATGTTTGTGGCCATTTTACCCTCATATCATATACTTTTGTTGTTCTTTTCTCTTGTTTTCGTGTTTTCGTGTTTGAAATGTTGTAGGACGTGTTTTGAGCATAATATGGCATATTTGGTGGAGTTTTGGAGGAAAATCGTCCGAGTTTGAAGTCCGAGGAGGTTAGGTTCGTCTGAGCGGAGCAAAAGGAGAGTTTCGGAGGCTTGGAGGAGTCGCCCGGTTGAGCTAAGCAGGCTCGGCCGAGCTGAGCCGGACAGAGGGCTTGCTCAGACGAGTAGTGCAGGCTCGACCAAGCCATGCTGACAGAGAGCAGTCTTTGTCGAGCGGTTCTGGCTCAGCCAAACCAGAACGTGCCTCCCAACTTCCCACAGTTTCCAGGAAGGCTCGGGCGAGCCAATTTCAGCTCGGGTGATCATAGGCCCTGTTTGCTCGTCTATAAAAGGGGGAAAATCAGTTAATTGAAGAACTTTTTGCCAAAAATTAGAATAACTATCACGATACTTTTCCCTAGATTCATCTCCAAACCTCTCCCCAACCAAAATCAAGGGGAATCAAGCCACATTTCATCCATTTGGTGAAGATTGAAGAAGGAAGAGAGGTAGATTGGATTCAAACAAGACAACCGAAGAAGATCAATCGTTGACCTTGAAGTTTTGTAATGAATTCTCTCAATTCTCAATTTGTTTTGTACTTAACTCAAGGTATGGAGAACTAATTTCATTATGAGTGTTGTATAACGGATATTATAATGGATTGAATCGATTATGCTTGTTTACTTTCCTATGAGGGGTTGATTTTCACTCGAGCTTGTTTATTGCCTATTAGGTGTAGGTAATAGCCAGCCTTTAGGTAGTTGACGTGAATGTTGCAGCCAACACGCGGACAGAATCGTCGTGATAAGTGCATAATCTTATAATTCTAGTTCCAATCCATGTGCGGTGCTAGGATTGTAGGGCGATAATTGACGGTCGATTGGGAGTGGCCTAGGAGTTAATAACGTAGTTGTTTGCAATTCTTAGTGTCATCTACCGCTAGTTATCCGTAGCAAGTGACTAGCGACATTAGAATCGGTTGCTCAACCTCATAGGAATTAAAATTTGTTTGCAACATAACTTGGTTTAATTCGGAACAATTGAAGTTTACAAACACTCACTATCTTCTAAGATTGTTGGATTTGTTATCTTAATCTACCTAAACCATTGATTGAATTACATGATTGGAGAAGTTAGCAATTTGTTTAATAATTGATTGTTTGCATTTAAAGCTTAGTTTACGATTCATTGCCTAGATAGATGAAAATCAACGACTTTTGAGTAACCTAGCTATTGATACCCTTCAATTGAGTAGATGATATCCACTTGAGCGAATTAGAAAAGAGACTGGATTGATAAATTTAACGTGTTAATTGTGTGTGCTTCACGCGGCTATCAAATGCCTCGGGGAAAGGCAAGTCAGCTACTTCCGAAGTTGTCAAGTCTGCCACGGGGACTGTTTGAGCCGTTTTCTTACTGACTTTTACAAATTTTGGACGGTCACTCATCCACATGGCATAACTAGAAGTGAGCGACTACGCCGCTTAGCGGAACTAATTCCCCCTCAATGACAACCATGGGTGCAAGCCAATTACGTGAACTTCCTGGATGACTCTCCTATGGATGGATCAAATTTGGAAGGGTTTATTTCCCTCATTCTCCATCGGGGTGCGACTTTTCAATAGCCATCTCAAGCCCATGATGTTCAAGCAGGATCCTCCCGTGCCATGAGTTATGTGTCCGATAGCGAGTCTGAGGAGAACCCAAAGGAGGATTCCTCATACGGACCTAGTGATGAGGACTTGAACGTCATTCACTACCCCGCTTACCCTACCTACCCCAACGACGACTCTGAGGATTCCCAGAATCCCAACCTGGACCGTCCTATACCAGCCGCCTTGAGGAGAGAAATGCGGGATAGATTTGGGAGCCAGTACATCGACCCCGAGGAGGAAGAAGGGACTGAGGATGAAGCTGAGAATGAGGAAGACAATGGGGACAAAGATGAATTCTTCATACTTATTAAGCTTTAAATTAGTATAATATTAAGCTACGTGATTTCGTTAAAATATTTTTCTATGAAATTTTTTACTTAATCAAAATATGCATATTTTTCCATCTATGTAAAATTGTGAAATATAGTGCTAATGATATAGTAGAATGAAGACGAATTATTATTTTGTCGTTATTTATTCGACAACTAGAGATACAAAACTAGAGATACAAAATAAAAACTATAAAAATGAAAAGAAATATTTTATATGCATTAAATCTTAAAACCTGGAGACTTACGTTAAAGCAAGAGAGGGAGAAATAGAACGAATATTGGGAGCTTAGAAGCCATTTTTGTTGTGAAGGATGATATGAAAATGAGATTTGTAGAGGAGATTTTACAGTGGAATTTCATAAATACGTTTTTAATATTATATGAAATTGCATTAACAACTACTCCTTTCGTCCCGGTAGATTACTCCTTTTTTGACCGAACACAATAACAGTTAACATTATACAACCCTATTTTATTAAATTGGAAAACTTAGGTTAGTTCGTAACATATATATTGTTTGCCAATCCATTTATATTTTAGCAGTAAATCAAAATTAAATAACTCTTGAATAGTAACAAACTCAATAACTAACATTAATGGTCTTTTCATTTGTTTATAAATATACTATATTTTTTAATATAACTCTGTCATTTGCAATCTAAGCTTCTGTATATGTAACAATACATTTAATAAAAACCCATTTCCTTAAAAAAAGTAAATTATACCTCAGTAATTAAAACATTATGTTTGTTTAATTATATATAATGTTTTATCATATTTAAAAGAAGGTTTTTTAATTGTTAGGAAATATATTTTTATTTTTAATTATATATCTAATGAATATTTTCCCGATAAAATTATTCACATGAATTACTATTTATTATTCTCAAATTTAATTTTGATATATACTACTATTTAAAGTATTATTTACTAGTTAAAATGTTTATATAATAAACCTATGACTCGGAAATATATATTTGTATATTTAGAATAAATGAATTCTTCACACTTTTTAAGCTTTGAATTGGTACAATATTAAGTTACATGATTTGGTTAAAATATTTTTCTATGAAATTCTTTACTTAATCAAAACATGCATATTTTTCCATCTATATAAAATTGTGAAATATAGTGCAACTGATGTAGTAGATTGAAGACGAATTGTTATTTTAAATAATAATTTATTTCTATATTTGTATGTTATTTATTCGACAGCTAATAAATATATATATTATTCATTTCTATTTTTGAGTTTATGAAAAGAAAAAAAAAATAACATTCGATGTTTGAGTTGGGGTGAACATGAGTAAAGCCAAATTTGCGAGATATGATTACAATCAACTCAAAAATATTGAAATTGAGTCGATACTAATCGAGCTGAGTTAAGGCTTCAAGAAACTCGATTTGATAGGCTCGCGAGCATTATCGAGCACGAGCTTAAATCAATCGCGAGTCAAATATATATTAGAGCTTTATCTTGCTAAATATAATTTAAATTTTTATTCTATGATTATAATTTAATAATAAATAATTTATAAATTTAATTAAAATTTGAAATTAAGTCTAAAACTACATACACAAAAATCAAACTTTTATAAGAACAAAAGTTATGTTTATGAATTAGTTAATTTTCATGATCAAATTTTAGTTAAAAACTCAAAAATAATCAAAAAAAAATGTTATATACCATTAATTGGGGGGAATTTACCCAAAGATTGAACTTATAATATCAATCAAAACTTTAACAAAAAAAATGTACGAATGTATTTTCAAAAATAATGAATACTTTTATTTTTGCAAAAGAAAAATTCATGGCAATATAATTAAAATTATTAAGAAGATCTCATTTAGATATGTAAACTAACCTATATCTATTTCATGATTGTGCAAGGTATATCTTGTGTTGTATTTATTAATATTAATGTAACCCCCCATTTGACCTTCCCCATTTCGAGGCACGTTACAGTCGTGGTTACCTATCTTTCAAATAATTTGCGGACAAAACAACAGAAGACTTAACATTCGAAAATATAACTTCTAAGAATTTACGTTTAACCTTCAAAATAAGTATTTCAAAATGAAACAAGGATAGTTTAAATGTTTAGATTTTCAAAAGTAAAACAAGACAAGGGAAGGAATAGATTCAGAGAGCGGTGCAACGGTGTGCGTAGCGTGGTGGTGACATGCATATGAAGATGCATGTTACAGGATCTTCAGTCTTCACTCTCAGCTCCATACTTTATACCGCCACTTCACCATCCCTGCTTGTTCAACCTGTGTATTTTAGAAATAATACGAGGGGCTGAGTACTTTGGAACCCAGTGGAAACATGCCCAAAAACATACAGTTTAAATACGAAAGCTATGCCATACACACAGATAATCATGGGGTTTTGTTGAAATGAACCGTGTTATCCAAAACATTTTATCTTACTGCTAGAAGATTCACTCACATACATCATATCTGTTTACCAATTTGTAACTTGAAGTTGGCCCGCTTCCAAGTTACGATGAACAGCTGGGAATGGGCAAACCACTCTACCCACTGCCATCAAAGTGCACTAGTCCCAGTATAACACATTAAGGCTAAGATTGATTCGAAAAGAAAGAACGATATCCTTATCCCCCCAGGGCTTCAGTACGTCAACTGAACCGCCCGAGCTCATAAACAAAATGAGGTTTGCTAGCCTCTATCAATGATTAGTAAGACTAGCTCAAGTATCACATATACTTGGATCTTATCTCAATAATCCAACTCTCTGAAGATAGCAATCATCAGAGGAACAGATATGAATACACAAAACAATTTTAAGCAGAACAATCATTTAAAACAAAACATTTTCATTCTTTATTTTGGAAATTGAGCATGAAGCTCGAAAGGCATTTACTTTTACTGAAAATAGTTTCCACCTGGTGTTAGGCTTCAATGAATTCGATATTGTTCCCGTAAATTGAGCGAAGCGGGCTTTCTTCCTTATCTCACACCTTTAATGACATCAAACATTTCTAATTAGGACGGGTAACTAGGACAGGAACCCTATCAATCGATTCCATACAACACGTCACATCCAACTCATATCTATCTTTAATACTAACTTGTCTTCATATTCTTATCCATCCAGGTTAGACAACTCTCACACCTAGATTCATATCCAACACATGTTTTACACTTAACATGCTTCAATAATCATATAATAAACTCAGAGGTCGAATACATCTTGAAAAGGAAAGAAAATGGGTCAAGAAAACCAGTTTTAATCAACAAAGTCGTAGCCCGTCCCGAACGGAATGCGTCAGTCTCGAACGGGATGGACGACTTATTTCTATCCACCCGACTGTGGCCTATCCCGAGCGGGACACACCCATCCCAAATGGGATGGGTGTCTCGAGCGGGCAGTTCGCCTCGCCGATAGTCGTTCCGAACGGGATGCTCTCGTCCCGTTTGGGACGCGTCGTCTTCCCTACGATTTCAACCCTGTAACTCCAAACATCCTCCAATCTAACCACCCAAACTTACATGCAATCATATATACGAAGTCCTAGACTGGAGGGGAACACAAAAACATACTTCAAAGCAAGCAAAACGAAGGAAAAAGGAAATTGGTGAAGCGCACCGGAAATGGAAGGTGACGGCGGTGGTGGCGTGGTTTCCGGCGTCTAACTCGAAGCTCTCGGTCTCCGAATGGTCTCTAGTAAGTGGGGAACACGAATATTCATGTCTTAGCTCAAGATGAATGAGTATGAATGAGTTAAAATTCTTGAGAACGAAAACTCACCAATTCCGGCGGCCTAACTTCTTTCTACGATTTCTCTTTCGATTCTCGATGTCTCGGCCTCTACCTTAGCTCTATAGAAAGCCTGGAACAAGATCTATGCGATGGTGGTGGTCTCGTGGTCGGCGGTCATCGGAGGTGGCCGAAATATGGCTGGAAAGAGGGCAGCTGGGAAGGGTTTTTTTTGGTGGGGTGATGGGAAAGCTATGGTAGAGAGAAAGAGTGAGAGTAGTGTGTGGAATAATCTTCCTATTTTTCCCTTTTGTTTTATTCCCAGAGAATAACCCATGTAAATTCTGATCAAGCCAAGTGTCGTAACTCATAGATGCAAAATGCCACCTATCTCTCATGCAAAATTTCCAAAAATTCCACTTAACCCCACACATTTTCTTAAATTGACAAAATATAATTCCTTGCATATTTTAAATTCCTATAAATCCTTATTCAACCGCTTAATTTATTATCTCCTTCCTCGGATCTCTGAAAACTAATTCGATTGATTCGCGATCATCCTTATAATATTACGAACATATCTATAGCCCGAATTAGGTAATTGACTTCTTAGACTCAAATTGCAAAATATTGCACAAAATGAAAAGAAATTATTTTATTACAATAATTAAGCCATTAATTAACTTAATTAAATTCGGGGTATTACATCCTCCCCACCTTACAAAAATTTCGTCCCAAAATTTACTAGAGTGCTTCAAAAAGCTCGGGGTACTTCTCTTTCATCTTCTCTTCTAACTCCCCTGTCGCTTCCTCTCGACCATGGTGACTCCACAACACTTTGACAAGAGGAATTGACTTGTTTCTCAACTCTTGTATCTTTCGGTCTAAAATTACTTCTGGTCTTTCTTCATAACGTAAATCGGAGTTCAAAACAATCTCATCTTGCTGGATCATGTGTTTAGGGTCATACACGTATTTCCTCAACTGAGATACGTGGAAAACATTGTGCACATTACCCATGCTCGGAGGTAATGCCAAATGGTAAGCCATTGGACCGATACACTCTCAAATCTCATAGGGTCCCACAAAGCGCGGACGCAGCTTTCCTTTTACTCCGAATATTATGATTCCCTTTGAAGGTGAGACCTTTAGAAACACTTTATCTCCTATTTCAAAATGTAGCTCAACCCTTATGGAATCGGCATAAAATTACTGCCTGCTCTGGGCTTCCTTGATTCTATCTCGGATCTGACGAACAATTGTGATCATCTCACTGATTGCATCAGGTCCTAGAACTTGTCTTTCACCAACTTTGTCCCAATACAGTGGAGATCATCCCAATCGTTGCCTGGTAACTGTTGTTGTTGGCGAACTCAATTAGCGGTAAAATCGGCTCCCAACTTCCTCTTTGGTCAAGAACAATTGTCCTCAACATGTCCATGAGAGTTTGAATGGTTCTCTCGGATTGACCATCGGTTTGCGGGTGAAATGCCGTGCTGAAATTTAGGCGAGTTCCCAATTCTTATTGCAGGCTCATCCAAAATTGAGACGTAAACTTTGCGTCTCTGTCAGACGTGATAGACACTCGCACTCCGTGTAGTCTGACAATCTCTCACATGTACATCAATGCTAACTTTTCTGATCCATAAGTTATTCGGATTGAAAAGAAATGCGCACTCTTTGTTAGGCGATCCACTATAACCCATATTGCCGTATTTCCTTTTTGTCACTTTGGCAAAACCGTCACAAAATCCATGGCAATGTGTTCCATTTCTACTCGGGAATGTCTAACGGCTGCAATTTCCCATACGGTCGCTGATGTAATGCCTTGACTTGCTGACATGCCAAGCACTTTTCCACATACAAGGCTACATCCTTTTTCATACCATCCCACCAGTACTTAGTCTTCAAATCCTGATACATTTTCGTACTTCCTGCGTGAGCGGTATATAGCGTATCGTGAGCTTCACTCATAATCTCGTTTCTCAGATTTTTACTGTTCAGTACCAGGATTCTACCCCTGAACAACGATGCATTATCAGGTGTCTCTCGGTATTTGCCCACCGACTTAACTCTCAATTTCTGTCGTATCTTCTCGAGTTCCGTATCCTTCATTTGTGCTTCAATAATTCTTTCTCTTAAATCTGGCACGACAGTCAGAGTTTCTACTTCACATCTCTTTCTCTCTGAGGGCAATATTACTTCAAGATGAAGTTTCTCAAATTTTCTGATCAAATTGCCTTCTATGGTAAGCATACGGCCCAATTGAGCCTCTCCTTTTATGCTCAAGGCATCGGCTACTGAATTTGCCTTGCCTAGGTGATAGTTTATCGTTAGATCGTAATCATTGACTAATTTCAGCCATCTCCTCTGCCTCATTTTCAGATTCTTATGCTCGAAGAAGTACTTCAAGCTCTTGTGATATTTGAATATGGCACACTTAACTCCATAGAGACGCTGTCTCCAAATCTTCAAGGCATAGATTACGGTCGCTAGTTCTAAATTATGGGTTGGATAATTCACCTCGTGTGGTCTTAACTGTCTTAATGCATAAGCTATCACCTTTCCTTCTTGCATTGGCACACAGTCTAATCCATTCTTGGACGCATCTGTGTATACTTCACAGCTCTAGCTTGCTTTGGGAACAGCTAAACCGGTGTAGTTATCGTACGTTATTTCCCTTTCTAAAAAATCTCGCCATATTCCTTGGTTTACCTCTTGATTTTGAAAATTCATATACGAGTTTCCTATAATATTTAGCTTGACTAAGAAAGTTCCAAATTTCATTCGGCATGATGGATGACTTTCACCCTGTCACCATCTTAATCCTTGTGGGGTCCCCTTTGATACCATCCACTGACACGGTGTGTCCTAAGATTATCACTTCTTTAAATTAGAATACTTACTGAATTCGGTATAGGGCTTTTCATTCCAAACGCTTGTAAGACACTTCTCAGATGTTACTCAAGTACTCCTTCACTCTTCAAGTAGCTAAGTAAATGGGTCGAATACTTTATAATCTAAGTTCATAACGTTCAGCTTTACTATCTTAATCATTCAATTGAATTTTCTATCTTACGGCATATTGAGAAAGAAATAGTCGTTTCTCTTGAAAGCATAATTATCTCCAAATCCTACTTGCTCTTTTTTTTTTTTTGTAAAAATCCCATTTCTTTATTACATGCTGATGATGTAAATGCATGGAATGCTCCAGTTCCAACCATAATCATGATAGGTATTTCAATAGCAATATCCATACCTTTTAGTTTACTCTCCTCGGCTGCTGGTCCCCTCCTAGTGATTTCCTTCTTGATGATGTGGTGGGGATTGCCTATCTTGCATTCCGTTGCGGTGATTCCTTACTGACCCTCGCCATGGTTGGTGCTTTCCTCTTCTTGCTTTCAACTGCTGATTAGCAGGCCTCAGATTGTTCTGCCTGTTTCCAGTTTCTAATTGAGCTGAGGGGGATCGACTTGCGTAATATCCTTTACCTCCACAGTTGAAACATAAGTTCTCTACAATGTGGCACTTCCCATAATGTTTCTTCCCACACTGATTACATTGTTGGGCTGTTTTGACGCGTTGGTTTTGGGATGTCGGAGCCTCATACCTCTTATAGGATTGGTCGAAGTTGTGCCTCTGGTTATTTTGATAGTTTCCCTGGTCTAGGCACTTTTGACTACCCTGACCTCGATTAAACTACCTCGGGTTTTCCTCCCACTTCCTTTTTGGTGCGGGGTTTAAAGATTGGGTATCTAAGTCTTCCCACACCGACATCTTTTTCTTATTCTTGGACGCCTCAATGCCCAAGGCATGGCTGAGCAACTCCTGATAATTCAACCCCTTCATTGTTGCATGCTGTGTGCGGATTTCCTCATACAGACCTTCTCGGAACTTGTTTGCCATCATTTGCAGCGTATCCGCCAGATGCGGCGCCATCTGCAACAACTCCCCGAACCTCGTATCATACTCCTCTACTCACATCTTCCCTTGCTCAAATAGGAACAACTCCACTTCCCTTTCTTTCCGGTACTGCTTCGAAATGTATTTTTCGTACAAGGCTTCCTTAAACTTATCCCAGTTCAGCTGGGTTCTCTCTTCGGGTGCTACCAACTTCACATATGTCTCCCACCACCTATCTGCCTTTGGCTTCAACTGATAAGACATACAGTTGATTTTCTCCGGCTCGGAACACCTCATGTTCTTGAAGATCTTCTCAAGCTCTCTAACCCAATCTTCTACAGCAACTGGACCTCCTGTCCCGTCAAAGGTAGGAGGTTGTTGTTTCCTGAAGGTTTCTACCCACTTGACTGAGGAGGTCTCCGGCACTCCTCCATGTGGGGGTGGACATGTCCATGTTGGGCTGTTGCACTGTCATCATCAAACAGTATCTCGTATTTTTCGTACCCCTGGTTGATTGGTACCTCCTCCCAGTTCTGATCTTCATTCTTATACTGTGGATTAGCTCTCCCGCGACCTCTACCTTGCTGGCCTCTACCACGGCCTCGCCCTCGGCCTCTACCTCGGCTGCGGCCTCTACCTCTCCCTTGGTCTAGGTATTCCATTATTTTTGTCTGCTAAACAATACCAATTCTCATAGTATAACATCCACCTTAAATATCAACAATATCATTCATCACCAAATCAAAGCTCTTGACAACTGTTAGGAAAATATTCATAAACTACCCTTAGGATCTTATTGTAAAAGGTTTTGTTGGATCAAACCTTAGTAGATGGTCGATCATTGCTGAACATTAGCATAGCTTAGCAACTGATGTAATGTCCTGTATAGGGTAAACATCGAGTTGTAATAGAATAGGCTGTTTGGAAGTATTTCAGCAAACATCAAACAATGCTAAAGGAAGACCGCTAGCAATAACAGAATGCTAAGGAGTCAGCATTCGACAAACACATCCTAAACTGCTGAAGAAGCTAGCAAACCAATTCAGAGTAGCAGACAAAGCACTCGCTGTGCATGAAGGCCAGAAGCATGCTGAAAGACATCCAGCATCCCGTACCAGCAAAAGCTCAGCAAAGCAACCAGAACGACTGCTACACCGCCATTATGACCAACACACGATGATTAGCCATGTCAGAAGTAGGACGGAAAAGCCTGTCCAAAAGCAGAAAAGTTAGTAAATAGCTACCTGCATTTAAGGAGAAAGATCCGTTGTGTCTAAACGGATCTGTCGACTCAAACTTCGAAAATACAACTATAAAAGGCAAGTCAAATGAAGATGCAGGAGCTGCTCACTCTCAAACAAAACTCGATATACGAAAGATTCCAAAAAGCAAAAAGGCAAGAGAGCAGTCCAGTTGAAAGGTACAATCCAGAGATATCCAAAGGCCTTCAACATTCAGAGTGTCTCACTACGTCTGAAATTCTTCTGAGTGATTCTTGAACTGGTTCAAGAATCTTCAATCATTGGGATCTCTTTCTTTTTAAGGAAAGCATCCAACAGTCAATTTCTTGTGAAGAAATTGATTAAGGCGGGCATTGAAGCCAAGAACACTCGATAGTTTGGAGGGAACTCTAAACTCTTTCGAGTGAGTGGTGAAAGCGAGTTTTACGAAGGTGCGCCCTTGACTCAGCCGGAGCCACGCCAGGAAAGTCTGGGGTATCAGAAGATAGTCGTAAAGCAGACAGACCTTCAGACGGCCGATTGTTTAACAGGAAAGGCAACTCATTGTACACCGTATACTTTCTAGTAAAATTCTTTGCGATTCGGCTAAGGAGTGGACGTAGATCATTTGATCGAACCACTATAAATTGTGTGTTGTCTTGTTGTTACTACTTTTCGAGCTATTATGTTTTAAAACCTAGTGACTAAGTTACTAGTGTATAACTGAAAAAGGTAACCTAAGTAAACATTAACTAAAATAGAGTTGAGAATAATTTAAATACAGGAAAACGCAATCTATTCCGCTGCACTTCGTATGTGTACTTTATTGTAACCACCACGACTCTGATCATAAGGGACCAACAAGTGGTATCAGAGCAGGAGGTTGAAAAACCGACTGCTTCTGAGTCGCTTAGGACCTAGATCCTAGTCTTTCCTTGCGTCTCTTGTATCTGTGTTTTCCATAGCTCAGGTAACGACGACAATTATCTGATGTCTAATCACGCTCTCCCAAAGTACAACAAGGATGGATTTGAAACTTGGAAAAAGAAGGCCATGATCCAGCTGCAGGGCATACATCCAGAGATGAGAGACATTCTAACAATTGGCCCTATAGAAATCATGAAGGTCAACACTGCACCCCCTGGACCCGCTGGTGGCCAACTCAGACCTGAGATGGTGAGTAAACCCTACGAGGAATGGACTCTTGAAGACAAAAAGAGAGGCCAACTGGAGTTTATCGCCATGAAACTCATCATGGAATGTCTACTGCCCCTAATGTCCAACAAAGCTCTAGATTACAATACCGCAAAGGAGATGTGGTATTATGTGTGCGAAGTCTCTCAGGAAATGGAACAAATGAAGCGAAACAAGCTGCAAGTCGATGTGGACATGTACGAATCCTTCGCCATGATTCCAGGAGAAACCATTCAGGAGATGGAAGAAAGATTCAACACTATCATCACAGAACTCAAAAATGTCGGCAAGACATATGACAAAGGGGAAATGAATAACAAAATTATATCCAAGATTTACCCCAGAAGTGATTGGTTTGTCAAGATGACAAGCATGAGTGAAAAAGATCTCAAAAATATGACGACCGCTGAAGTTTTCTCTCAACTTAAGTCGCATGAATTCATCATTCAACATTCAAAGAAAAACGAAGCTGCTGTTATACAGCCGAACTCCAAGCGTTGGAACTCAAGAAGACGTAGCTTACTTTGTCAAAAAGGATGGAAACAAATGGAAATCTCCGAGGAAACCTTTCTACAACCAGGAAAAGTCCACACCTGCATCTGCAACACCGTCCAAGGAGACTTCATCAACTTCTACTATCAACGATGAAGACCAAAAGATAGGCGAGCTGGAAGAACAGATAAAAAAGATACAAAAAATGATTCTGGAAGCAAAAGCCGAAAAGGAAGCAAAAGCGAGCATGATACAGCACCCTACTGAAAAAAGGATACGAACATGTTTTGAATGCAAGTCTCTTGATCACTTGAAGCATGATTGTCCAAAAGTAAGTCCTAAGGAAAGAGAACGTCTGCGTCAGAGTTTTGAAAGACGAGCAGTGCGAGCTGTAACAAAGGCGTTGCTAACACAGACAAAAGTTCCAGATATTCCCGACAACAAAGAGGAATATTACCCCACTGGCGAGGAAGAAGAAGCCTTAATGGTCTTTATGGCAAAAATCGTTGAAGATGGCGAACCATCCGCTGATGCTGAGCAACCCCTTGAATCGGCCCTAGCAGTCGACAATCAGGAGGTAACACCTATAACGAATACTTCATGCTCAGCACACACATCTGAATCAGAGGATTCCTTCCTAGATTCTGAGGAAGATTATCTTACTAAGCTTTCTTTAGAACTTTCTAAGGTATACACCTTGAAAGATGCTATTGTGAAAGATAATTCTTCACTCAAACAAAAAGTCTTAAGTCTGACCAATGAAGTCGAAAGACTAAGGTCTGATGGTGAGGAACTATCAAGACTTAGAACTGAATCTTCTGAACTCCTTGAAAATTTAAAAAATCTTGAAAAGGAAAATACGTTTTTGAAAAACAAAGCCAATGAGAAGTGTTTCTGCGCATACATGACTAGTCAGGATATTTTGAATAATCTGATAAGCAGACAGAGACGTCAGGGCGACTGATCTGGAATTGGGCATAGCTGCAATGTCAAAAATAAAACTTCGAGGCAAAAGGAAAATATCATTTTTGTTTCTGGCGGAAAAATACTTGATAATAGTAAAGAGAAGGATAATATAGTTGCTGAATCCTCAAATGCTAAGCCGATCGCTCAGCAGAATATCAAACAATCTGCTGAACCTAAAAAGAGTGTCGAGCACCATGCTAGACCTCAGCAAAAGGTCAAGCAGAATGTAAGATTTCAGCAGAGGATCATAAAAAATGCTGAACTTCAGCAAAACCCACAATTGAGGTATGCTAAGCGAAACTTTTCAGCAAACTCAAGGACAAAGGCTGAGCATCATGTTTCAAATGCCAGGAAGCCAAATCCTGTCCTTTCTCGGGAAAGACACATTGAGGATCACTCAATGAAACCCCAATATTATCACTACACACCGCATAGGAGAAACACCTATGTGAGACCCGAGTCCAGATCTGCATATCATCAAAGGACAATGAAGGGAAAGGAGCACAATGCACAACCACATACATATGCACGTCAAAAAGTTGAAAAAATCAGCAAAATAGATCTCGAAGAAAAATCTTTGAAGATTATCAAAATGTGGGTTCCAAAAGGAACAATGACTCAAGCTAATCCTCCAGGACCCGACTCGAAATGGGGACCTAAATCAACTTAATTCTTCTTGCAGGATCAGGATTCAAGTGCGAAGACATCAGGCATGTCAAATGAGTGGATCCTAGACAGTGGTTGTTCTGCGCATATGACGGGAGACGAAGAATTATTCTCGGATATTCAAAAATCATATGGCCCCTCTGTGGTATTTGGAGACAACAGCAAAGGAAGAGTACTTGGCAGAGGATGCATAGAGCGGAACGGACTAAGAATTGTTAATGTTGCTCTCGTATCCAATCTCAAACACAACCTGCTAAGCATAAGTCAACTATGCAAAAACGGGTACACAGTATTTTTCATTCATTCGGGATGTTCTATAGCAGACAATGTAACAGGAGAAGTAAAGCTTCGAGGAATTCGAAAAGGAGGACTTTATGTGGTTGATTGGCAAAGTGGTCAACAACACTCATGCTTTCTAGCACTAAACAAAGAGGAAACCACTTGGTTTTGGCATAAGAGGTTAAATCATTTGAATTTCAAAACCATCAACCATATTGCTAGAAATGAACTTGTCACAGGTTTACCTCAAAACATCACGTTTCGTAAGGAAGGCATCTGCAAAGCATGCCAACAAGGAAAGCAGACCAAAGCCTCATTTCATTCCAACCCAGAAAAGAACACCTCAAGCAGAATCATAGAATTATTAAATATGGATCTATTCGGACCAGTCACTCCACCCTCGGTAAGCAAAAAGATATATACTCTTGTGGTAGTTGATTATTATTCCAGGTACACATGGGTCCGCTTACTGAAGACTAAAGATGAGGTTAAGATTACTCTACCCGAGTTAATCCTCAAGGAGCAGAATAGCAAAGAAGTTATAGTGAAAAGGATTCGATCTGACAATGGAACAGAATTCAGCAACGACATTCTCATGGATTTTTGCACAAAAGCCGGTATAAATCATGAGAGATCCATTGCTAGGACCCCACAGCAGAACGGTCTAGCAGAAAGAAGGAATCGAACCTTGAAAGAAGCAGTGCGATCTATGCTAGCCGATGTTGGCTTACCTGCTAAATTTTGGGGCGAAGCAGTGATGACTGCATGCTATACGCAGAACAGGAGCTATATCAACGGCCGATTCAACAAAACTCCCTATGAAGTATATAACGGTCGTAAGCCTAGTTTAGATTATTTACGTGCTTTTGGTGCAACATGTTATATCCATAACAACGGGAAGTCAAAACTTAACACTTTTTCACCTAAGTCGGATGAGGGTGTACTTCTCGGATACGGTCACCCCACTCACAAAGGTTATAGAGTGTTAAATAAAACTACCGGAATTGTGGAAATAACATGCAATGTTATTTTTGATGAATCTACTTTAGTGCGCAGAGCCATCAATGAAACAAAGGATGACAATCATGAGACTAATGATGTCAATGGTCAATCGAACTTGAATTATCATGAACACTTACGATTTGATCCGACTAAGTCTATGAGTGAATGTAATCCTGTTCAAACAAGTCCAGCAGACCAGGCCAGTGATGCTAACAATCATGCTGAGGCCAATCCCCAAAAGGATATCTTTAATCCGCTAGATGATTCAGACAAGGAAAACTCTAATCCTACCCCCGTCGCTGAGAAAATCAATGCTACTGAAGATCTTGGCAGAGAAGCTGCTGAGATACCAGTTGCCGAGGCACCAAATGCTGAGAATGCCATTGGAAGAGAAGGTCCAGACCATGATGTTCCTATAGCCGAAGTACCGGCTGCTGAAGAAACTCCTGATGCTGAAGATCAAACTCTCAACACACAAGATACTGAGAATGAAGGGGTCAATGCAGAACAGACCAATAATCTAAGAGGAGGAAGAATTGCTGGAGAACCAATCAGACCAGCATGGCTGCGTGCACATTCACTAGAAGATGTTCTTGGAGATATCAATGACCCCATCCTGACCAGACAAGGATCTGCAATGTTTTCATGCTATCTATCAAGTGAAGAACAAACTAAAGTTGAGGATGCACTACGTGATCCAGACTGGGTAAACGCTATGCAAGAGGAGCTTGCTGAATTCTCTCGTGTTGGGAAATTTGGCTAAGTTTCCTTTCCCCAGTAGCTACTTGTTTAGATTCCAGTTTTGGTGTTTTGGTGGATCAAATCCTAAGTCCTACCAGCGTCAGTTGTCTCTAGATAGCTCTAGTTCTCAAATGTAAAGTCCTGTTTAGGTCTTTTGAGTTGTAAGTCGCAGCTGATCAAGACTCATGCTGGCTACTGTTCACCAGCATGAGATGTACTTACCACTGGCTACTGTTCACCAGTTGGGAAAGTCTCATCCGAAGGCGGCTGACAAAGACTCGTGCTGACACTGTTCATCAGCATGAGAAAGAGCTAACGACTGGCTACTGTTCACCAGTTGGGAAGGATTTCACCAGCAGGCGGCTGACAAATCCTACCAGCAGAATACGTGTTCTCACTGACACTATTCACCAGCGGTGAAGTCACTAGTCATGGGAGATTCCAAGAGTTAACATCCAGACAAATTGGTAGACTTAGATTGTGCCAACGCAAGTCACCAGCAGAGACTGCTAGCACAAGATCACCAGTATGTTCTGCCAGTCGGATGTTACCAGCAGAATTCAAGATTCGCTCTCCCAGAGTCTTAGAGACAAAAAGAAGATTCGTCTGAGGAATAAACTGACAAAGTATGCCTTTAAGGGAGGATACCTTAAAGTCTATCAGTTCAAGACACCAGTTCCGATTCCTCGTACTGACGAATAGTGCCGTTCTGACATAAAGAGATCAATGTCAGATAAAGTGGACTAAAGCATGGCGCTTTCCGGAAATTCCTACCTGCCGCCGTCTGAAGGACATGCGAGGACAGAGACCTTTTCCGGATGTGTCCAAACGGCTAGAAAATTTGAATGGGATCCCTCGGCTATAAATACCTGGGATCCACCAACATTCAATACTCTTCACCTACCGAAAGACTGAAAATTTATTACGCTCAAGCAAGTAGAAGCAGAACACTTTCGAGGCCTTTCTAAAGGCTATCCGTGTGTTGATTTATCAAACACGAGACTTCAAGCTTCCAGCTTGTAAGTTATTGATCTCTTTGGTGTTCTTTCTCTTCCGAGGAAGTTCACAGCAGCTCTTGTGCCAGCCAGCACTTGAGTTATTACGGGCTTTTGCCGTATTGAGAAGATACGTTCTTGGGAGAACTAAACACCCAGTGAAGCTGTGGAGGTTGAAGTGACGTGCTCGCACTCCACCAGCTGATCAGAGTTGAAGAAGGACAAGGCCGGGAGCGGTTGATCTAGTGAACTGGTGGACGAGGCATTCACCAGCTAGAGATAGATCATAGGACACTTGTACCCGATTACTCTTATTGAAATTTCCAGTGCTACGACTGGAGAGTGGACGTAGATCAGTTGATCGAACCACTATAAATCCTTTGTCTTTTATCAGCTTTCTGCATTTCATACTGATTTAAAACCCAGCACCCAAGTGCTGGTGTATATCTGAAAACTGATATAACTGTGCAAACAAGGCTAAAAATATTCTAAGTCTTGAGCTACCAGCTGACGAGCCAGTCGCCAGTCAGCTGAGTACGCAGAGTGCAAGTTGACTTACCAGCTGACAAGGTCCCAGTCAGCTGAGTAACCAGCAGAGTGCAAGAAACGATTATCCACATTTTCCGCTGCCAAGTTATACCCTGATAATCCGGGACCAACATCTCGCAACCACGTATGGGATTTGGTGGATAGACCAAAATATCAGAATGTCCTAGGCACCAAATGGGTATTCAAGAACAAGAAGAACGAATCAGGCTTGGTGGTAAGAAATAAAGCACGCCTCGTAGCCAAAGGGTACAAACAGTGTGAAGGCATCGACTATGATGAAACATTTGCGCCTGTAGCAAAATTGGAAGCAAATCAGATTATTTCTCACTTATGCAGCGCATCATGAATTCTCGGTCATGCAAATGGACGTCAAAAGTGCATTCCTTAATGGCAAACTCAAGGAGGAGGTCTACGTTGAGCAGCCTCCAGGCTTTGAGAATGGAAATCAGGTCTATAAACTAAGAAAAGCCTTGTATGGATTGAAGCAAGCGCCTCGAGCTTGGTATGGAACTTTCTCTAAGTTTCTACTCGACAATGGCTTCAAAAAGGGAAGGATTGATCAAACACTCTTTCGAATTAAGGATGAAGGAAGTATTCTACTTGTGCAAATCTATGTTGATGACATCATCTTTGGCTCTAACAATCAAGCTCTCTGTGATAAATTCTCCAAGCTAATGATGAGTAATTTTCAAATGAGTATGATGGGAAGAATGTCCTATTTTCTTGGACTTCAAGTTCAACAATCAAGTGAAGGAATTTTCATTCATCAAAAGAAATACACGCGAGATCTCATTGCTAAATATTGTCCAGAGAAATCCAAGAGCTTACGGATCCCCATCAGCAATTCGTGTATAGCAGATCTAGAAAAAGAAGGAGAAGCAGTGAATCCTACCTTATATCGAGGAATCATCGGATCTCTGCTATATCTTACAGCCAGCAGACCCGATATATCATATGCTGTGGGACTATGTGCCAGATATCAATCCCAACCAAACAAAACACATCTAGACACAGCGAGGCGAATCATCTGTTACTTAAAGTGCACGGAAGGCTTAGGAATTTGGTATCCAAGAGCCGACAGTCTAGCCCTGAGTGGATATTCAGATTCTAATTTTGGAGGATGCTAAATCGACATGAAAAGCACCAGTTGTACATGTCAATTCCTTGGTCATAAGTTGATCAGCTGGTTCAGCAAAAAGCAGCACTCCGTAGCAACCTCAACCACCGAAGCAGAGTATGTAGCAGCTGCTAGTTGCTGTCAGCAAATTCTGTGGATCCGACAACAACTCCAAGATTATGACATCTCACCTGAATGTGTACCAATCTACTGTGATAACAATAGTGCTATGTGCATTACAAAGAATCCAGTACATCATTCCAGGACAAAACACATTGACATCCGACATCACTTTATCCATGACCATCAAGAAAAGAAGGATATTGATATTCAGTGAATATGTACTGAGGATCAAATAGCAGATACCTTCACTAAGCCCCTTGCAGAGGCAAGATTCAAAGAATTATGCATCAAATTGGGTATGATGGAACTAGATATTGCTACGGATGAATGAGATATTACTCGCATTCTTTCTGGTTTTCTTGGATCTTCTTATGTTACTTTCAGCACATTATGGGAGACTCTACTATATGTAGTCTGCTAAGCCAACGGCGAAATGACGGATATGCCCCTATCAACTTTCAGCAGATAAAGTGTTTCTGCTCAGCAAACTATGAAGGAATGAAGATCACATCTATATTTTGTCACGAAAGAAAAACATCAAGAGATCAAAATATTCTTACATTCTTCACCAAAAGGAGGAACATGTCTTGAAGCAGATATTCATTACAAAAGGAAGAGATGGCACTATCAGCCAAACAAAAGAGGAAATACGAGATCTACTACGGAGTTCATTCAGAAAGGCGACACTGCCTTATAGGGATAGAAATCAGCCCCTTGAAGGTTGGATGGACCGTCAGCGATCTCTGGAAAATACTTCTCCATCAACCAGCTGAGCTGCATCCCGTTCTTCAGAGGCACGAACGGATGAAGCTTAACAGCTTCCCAGACATTCTTGAAGACGTATCCGGCCAAGTCAACGGAAGCAGCATCATCCATGGCCATCATCACCTGCTAAACATATCTTGAGAAACAGAGGTCATAAGGCTCCTCTCCAAGCAGGATTTCATGGGCAATGCGAAACATGACCCAATAAGATGTCTTGAGGCCCGAAGCAGGAATATCAGGGTTGAAATCAAAATGAGGAGAATGACGCCATTTCTCCCATGCCAGCCATTCTGGAGCCACTTCCTCTGAAAGATAGTCCTCTACAGACAACGGACCTCGAGGAAGCCCGAAATCAACCGCAAAGGTGTCTGGGGTCTAATGGACAAGCTAATTGTGGAACACCCCATAGATTGAGTTTGGTCCCACATGGAAATCACCGAGGAAATCCCTCAACACTTCAACCTGAAAACGGTGAGGAGTAGCACATAGAAATTGCGAAAGACCTCCCCACTGCAACGTAGTTATGACCTTCACTGCCACATCACATTCATCTACGTAATACCTATCCAGACCTGGCTCATCTAGGATCAGATTGCGTCTGATATCTATGCTTCATGGAGGAGATTCCATGAGTGAAGAAAGGGACCTGACTTTCTTGAAGGAGAAGAAGATTGAAAGTGTGAATCAGGAAAGAAGAAAAGTTGAGATGTTTGGATAATCTCAAACTACGGTATTTATAGAGGATTTCCCATTTATGATGCGAAGAAAGAGAAAAAATCTGTCTAAAGATCGCAATGATTCATCTCTTGGAATACGAAACATCGCTAATAAAGAGATCGACGTGTATGCAAGGGAAGTCAAATCATTTTTTTCCAGCAATGGTGAGAAAGGAGTATTGAAAAGTTCGAGGATCTCATCATCACATTTTTAAATAAGAGCTCTCATAGACTCAGCAGATCTTCCGAAATTGCTGAAAATTAGAATGCTGAGAGGGATCATCCTCTATCAGCATCCTTGAGCGGCTGCTAGTTCAGAAACAACAATATATCCTAAATCGAGGCGGGATGACTCAAAATTCAAACTTGATGGGACCCGATCAGTCGTAATTAATGCATGCAAACGGCGGCATCAACTGGGGAGACGCCACTTTAAAAACACTTGAGTGTTTCTCGGAGCATGGGAAGCCATATGGAAAGATGCGTTTATTCTGAACCGTCGATCTAACACTTCGCAAATTTTCCCTCAACCGTTAGATCTCACATTCAAATTAACCCTACCTTTGCTCTGATCACTGTTCATTTTCTTCTCACCTTTCGGAAATCAGAACAAAATCCCCAATCCTAAAGTCTCCATAGAAATTGAAAAGTTACTCCAGATTTTCCCTCACAGACATGGCCACAGACTCTCTAGGCTCATCATCCCAGAAATCTACCTGTCAGAACCATCGCCCTGAATCTAATGAACCACGTCCCTTCAATTTTCAACCAAATTCTGAAGAACCCTTACATATGCGGCATGCACCAGGGTTTACTGGGATTCTAAAGAAAGAAGATGTTGATGATTCCATATCATATGGACAGCTTGTCATGATGTCTAAGAAGAAATCCCTAGCCGGCCACACAAAGGAGCAGATGCGTTTGGCTCAAATCATGAAGGATCGCATTCTGTACAAAAATCTTGCTGCTGAACATATCCCGGATTGGATAATGGATATCCTCGATAGCGAACAGGTAACTCAATACTTATCCGCTGAACCCATGCATTTTCATCCGCATATGGTTTCTGAATTTTATGCCAGAGCAGTCATGAGTAAAGATGGAAAATCTTTTAAAACTTGTGTTTATGGAAGTATCATTGAAGTCAGTGCCGAAATTCTTGCTAAAACTTTTGGTCTTCGGAATGAGGGGGAACGTATATCTCAGTACAAAGTAACGGATTATGATGAGATGGAAAGACGTTGGAAATCTTGGAAGAAGCCTGGAATACTGAAGGATAGGAAAGGTCATGAGATTACCTTCCGGGCTGCCACACCCATTAACACCCTACATTATGAATTTAAAATTCTAGCCGAATCGGTGATCAAGATGTTCCAATGTGATGCCGGATCATATTCTGAACTTTCTGCTAAGAAATATGCAGTAATGATGGCTCTCACAGACAAAGTAAAGGGAAATTGGGCTGAGTACTTCTTCGAACGATGAGCAGAACATGCCAAGAAGAACGACCACATGACTGTGGATGGAACTTTTTCATCAAATGTTAATTTTGGATTTAAAATAAGCAAGTTTCTGGAATTGGTCATGCATTCAACGAAAATTGATCAAGGAGTGAAGTTGCTCTCCACTGATTTCATTCCAATCACACGAAAAGCAGCCAATCCTCTTGATTACAAGAAGCCAAAGAAGCTGACTGGTAAATCCAATGTGGATGCGGACAAGCCTACTTCAGATGAGGAAGTAGACGAACGTTCCTTGGGTGAACAAGTATTGCAGATAGCAACACCTATCTCTGCTGAGGAAATAGCAGCATTAACTCAGAACGTTGAAACAGAGCAATGCTTTAAGCAGCTTGATGATATTGTAGCTCTCGGAGAGATACCAACCGAACAAATTGAAGAAATTATGGACCAAAAGGCCGCACTCCAGCAGCCACTCGTGATTGGTCAACTTGTTGTTCCAATTTCTTCTGAACAACAAAAGGACATTGCTCCCACCAAGAACAGAAGGTCTAGTTGTCAGCGCCTGCGCAAAGTTGCTGAGCTAGCCACTGTCCCTAATGAAAAAGTACCTGACTCACCCCTATCGTCTAAAAGTTTTGATGAACGCTTGAAAGGCGTACGTGAAACTAAACGAAAGCGTGCAGAAAACATGAAGGCATAGGAAATGAAGCAATACAAAAAGGAGATGGATAGAATCACATTCGAAGGATGGGATCTAAACTTCGAGAGAATAAAAAGATCTCATCTAGAAAGAGAGAGTCAAAAGAAGATTACTGGTCAAGCACCCGATCAGGAAGCTGCTGAAGAGTCAAGCAGAGCAGCAAAGAAAGGAAAGATAGTAATAGACTCTACGTTGACAGAAAAAGAAATGGATAACCCTACAAAGATTACAACTGCAACAGACGGTATGACTGATAAAGAGCTAGATATGCTGATTCAATCTGGCGCTTCCAAAACTACGGAACACTCCAAAGGCAAATCGGTTCAATTTCGCGAACCAATTGCTACATCTTATCAAGACAGTAGCTCAGAGGAGAACGAACCACGAACAGAGACAAATAATACACATTCCAAAGATAAGGATGCAGGACCATCATAAATATCTAAGGAAAGCACAGATACGAACATGCCTACTGCAGAGCATGTTGCTAAAGGAAACACTTAGGAGACTGAATCTGGAACCTTCAATGCTAAGGAATCTTCTGATATGGAAAATATTATTGGGTCTGAAAAGGAACCGTCGGCTGAAGACATGGCTCATACAAATACTGGAAAGTCTACTATAGCGGAAGTCATTATGAAGTACACCACTGAAGAAACGGAGAAAGACACTGCTGAAGAATCTACTGCAGCAGACGATTATGTGAAAACAACAGCTGAAGAATCTACTGCAACCGATGAAACTATGGCAGATACTCCTGAAAAAGTCCATTTTGCTGAGGAAACAACAGCCGCTGCTGATAATATCCATCAAGCAGACGATACAATGGAACAAGAAGTCTCCTCTGTTGGATTTCTGGACGAATCCACCTGTTCATCGGAATCTGATTCTGAGAGGGAATCTACCGAAGTATTTGATGCCAAAACTCTTCGAAAATACCCCACTTTGCGAAATGAACAACTGAGGATCCCATTTGATAGTTACCTGGCAAACTTTTTTGCTCACGAAGAGTAGTACAGTGGTGTGCTGCTGTCTCGATTAATGAAGATATGAATGATGATCTCAGATATTGGAGTGATGAGATCTTAGCCTTCGTAGATCAAGAAGTAAAGAGGGACATTGCAGGAGTCTTTTATGTTAAGATTCATGAAGAAACAGAGGAAGGCCGAGTGCTTGGTACTCAATTTCAATGATGGAAGACGTTTGACTACATCATGCATGAACTCTGTTTTGAGGAAAGGATGATTATTATTGCTAGAAAAGGTCTCAATTTCTGGCGTTCCGAAGAAACCTGGGCAAATGAGTGGATGGACCAGCCTTCCTGCACAAAACAATATACTGATCAACAAGTAATTGCTCGATTGCAAGCCATCCGTGCTCACAGGAAATTTCTTCCATCCCAGACCCTGCCCAGATCACAGTTTGCCCCAGATAAGAAGTCCTTGGCCCACATGGAACTAACCAAACGACAAAGGGCTGCAATGATTGCTTATCGGAAGCAGAAAGCTGCTTATGAGGAGAAATTGCGAGCGAGAAGTCTCGAACTAGCCGCGCTCGAAGAGAAAAAGAGAAGGAGGCCAGGTGACAGGACCATCTCAAAATTATCAACTTTCAGAAAGAATACACTCGAACCGCAACCTCACTTCAAGTCTCTGAAACTCAAAGTTCTGACTCAAATCTCGATCAGAATATAGTGAGTGAGTCCATGGAAAAAGATAACAATGTGGTTCTTGATGTTGCCACACAAAGAGTTGAAGCAGCAGCTCAAGCCTCTGAAATTGTTACAGTGGAAAGAGAAGATGGTGAAGCTACTACATTAGCAGGCAGTACTGAAATAGTCGTCTCTGAAAATCCCATTGACGCCGAACCAGTCCAAGTAAGCTTCCAATCTCTTGTCAACATACTTCATAACGCCCTACATCAACGCGATATCCAGCAAGCCAGATTCAATGAAGAGGTCCTGAAAGAGGTTGCTGATGTCCGAGGAGCAATCTCTTGAGTGAAAACCTCTGTCTCAGAGGTTCAGCAACAAGTTGATCAAGTAGCTACCAAGATCACACATATCGAAGAAACCGTGTCTATGGTACAATCCAATGTGATGACTCTCAGTGTCAATCTTGACGCACACAAGTCTTTCACCACTTCTGTTTTGGATGCTCTCAAAGAGGGGGAAGAAAGAAGGATTGCTGAACAAGCAAGGATAAAAGTAGAGGAAGCCGAGCTAACGCTGAAAGAAAAAGAATTTGAACGTACAATGATGGAACGGAGAATGAATTTAGTAGAACAATAGAGAGAAGACCAACGGGCACGTATTGAACAGATGGAGAAACTAGTGGCCATGACGATGAAGAAAGTTGAATCTCTTGAGAAGCCAAAACCTCCACCAGATGCTCAGAACAAAGGTCACTCTCTAATTTTTTTTTTGGATTTCATCATTTTTATGATTCTGAATTCTGTTTTCCGAGTATGAACAATAGTTGATATGCACTCTCTGTGTACTCAACGAAAGATGTTTAAATGGTTGTTGAATGCTTTGCTTGTAATTTTGCTTTAACTTCTAAGCTAAGTCTCAGCAATCCCTAATAAGCTTTGATCCCACCAAAAAGGGGGAAATTGTTAGGAAAATATTCATAAATTACCCTTAGGATCTTATTGTAAAAGGTTTTGTTAGATCAAACCTTAGTAGACGGTCGATCATTGCTGAACATTAGCATAGCTTAGCAACTGATGTAATGTCCTGTATAGGGTAAACATCGAGTTGTAATAGAATATGTTGTTTGGAAGTATTTCAGCAAACATCAAACAATGCTAAACGAAGACCGCTAGAAATAACAGAATGCTAAGGAGTCAGCATTCGACAAACACATCCTAAACTGCTGAAGATGCTAGCAAACCAATTCAGAGTAGCAGACAAAGCACACGCTGTGCATGAAGGCCAGAAGCATGCTGAAAGACATCCAGCATCCCGTACCAGCAGAAGCTCAGCAAAGCAAACCAGAACGACTGCTACACCGCCATTCTAACCAACACGCGACGATTAGCCATGTCAGAAATAGGACGGAAAAGCCTGTCCAAAAGCAAAAAAGTTAGTAAATAGCTACCTGCATTTAAGGAGAAAGATCCGTTGTTTCTAAAAGGATTTGTCGACTCAAACTTTGAAAACACAGCTATAAAAGGCAAGTCAAAGGAAGATGCAGGAGCTGCTCACTCTCTAACAAAACTCGATATACGAAAGATTCCAAAAAGTAAAAAGGCAAGAGAGCAGTCCAGTTGAAAGGTACAATCCAGAGATATCCAAAGGCCTTCAACATTCAGAGTGTCTCACTACGCCTGACATTCTTCTGAGTGATTCTTGAACTGGTTCAAGAATCTTCAATCATTGGGATCACTTTCTTTTTAAGGAAAGCATCCACCAGTCAATTTCTTGTGAAGAAATTGATTAAGGCTGGCATTGAAGCCGAGAACACTCAATAGTTCAGAGGGAACTCTAAACTCTTCCAAGTGAGTGGTGAAAGCGAGTTTTACGAAGGTCCGCCCTTGACTCAGCCGGAGCCACACCAAGAAAGTCTGGGGTATCGGAAGATAGCCGTAAAACAGACAGACCTTCAGACGGCTGATTGCTTAACAGGAAAGGCAACTCTTTGTACACCGTATACTTTCTAGTAAAATTCTTAGCGATTCGGCTAAGGAGTGGACGTAGATCATTTGATCGAACCACTATAAATTGTGTGTTGTCTTTTATTTACTGCTTTTCGAGCTATTTTGTTTTAAAACCTAGTGACTAAGTTACTAGTGTATAACTGAAAAGGGTAACCTAAGTAAACGTTAACTAAAATAGAGTTGAGAATAATTTAAATACAAGAAAACGCAATCTATTCCGCTGCACTTCATGTGTGTACTTTATTGTAACCACCACGACTCTGATCATAAGGGACCAACAACAACCACCATCAATAACATAAATCAAGACAATCCAATAATAACCATATAATACCAACCACGATAATTCTCTCACCATACGTCATAAAAAAGGTTCTCGATACATAACAAAGGTACAACAACAACGTCATAAGATGTTAAATCCAGATACAATCGTCAAATCATGGAATAACGGTACAACAAAAATCAATAGGATCCCTCAGATGGATCCTCCTCCTCCTCCTCCTCATCGTCAGCCTTCGCCTTACCTCTTCCTCTATCTTGAGTCGCTAACCTCCTCCCTCTGCTACCCTCGGTATCACTAGATATGCAAATCGACGGATGAGCAGTCCCGTATCCTCCAAACATATCCTCCCAACCACTCCCGGTCGGTCTCGGCCACATCTCCGCACTGCGTGTACCTGCATCAGGCGCTAGGTACGCCTGACTGGGCTCTCCAGCGTATAGTGGCGGCGGCTGCATGGATGACGCGTGCAGATAAGCAAATCTTGGTGGTCCCATGGAGTCCTGGTGCTGAGGTGCATCCTGAGCTGATGATGTGGAGAAATCGCACTGATATGTGCGTAATTTGTACTATTTTTGGGAATATGAATTGAATGATTTGATGAGGATTAGGTGCACAAATCACACACATATCTATTCTTTTCATTGATTTTCCTTCACTTGGTGTTCTAGAGTTGTTTTGAGTGTGCAGGTCACGAAAAGTGTTAGAAACTCGAGTTTTGGAGCTAAATTGAGGCCAAGGGCGAAGTAAATCCCGTTCGGGACACACACATCCTGTTCGGGACTGAAAAAGGGGCAAAAAGGCTGAAATTTGAGGCCCATCCCATTTGGGACAGGCTGATCCCGCTCGGGACCCATGCTCGGGAGGCTCCAGTGCGTTCGGAACTCGGAAATTTGGCGTGAATGGAGGAGAATTTATGGGAAGGCCGAAGCCCGTCCCGTTCGGGACCTATCGGGTTTCTTCAGCATGAAGTTTAATCCATCCCGCTCGGGATGGAAATTTTCAAAGGAGGATCCCATTCGGGATCTAACTGTTGGGGCTGCGGATTTCTCAACTATAAAAGGCCAAGGGGTGTCACAAAATAAGGGTTCGACTTTTGAAAACCCTAGAGAGAAAAAGGCACGAAAAAGGAGCGGATTTCACGTCTCAAGGCTGGGAATTGAAGGTGGAAGGAAGTCTTGGAAGCTAGAATTGAAGACTCATCTTAAAACACTAAGCTTTCTTGTTTTCTCTTCCTCTTCTATGATTCAAATTGGGATTTTGATGTTTTTCATTTTATTCATGAGTAGCTAAACTTATCGTTGATGATTTGGATGTAATTGGGATTGATTTGAATATTGTTTGGATTTGAGTAATAGATGTTTTCAAGGGTTTGATTATTATTGTGGATTTGAATTTGTATTCCTTTCATGCTTGATCACCATGTGTTGGAAAGTATGCCTCAATGAACTAACTTGATAGGTTTGATAATTCGAGGGGATTGCAATAATAATTAGGTGTTGTTTCATTTAGAAGATAGGTGAATTGACATCTAGGTTATTAAATTCTTGAGCTTTTGGGAGTTAATCGAGATTAACATACATAGACTTAGGTTGAGATTGAGATTAATCTACGGTTGTTGCACCGGTACTAAGGGTAATAACTAGAGTTACGTGAATTGACCCAAATCATCTTCTTGAAATTGTTCCGTAAAGTTAGCAAATCCCTGCATATTCATAATCTACCCCCAATCCATCCTATGTTCTTCAACTATTCTCTCTCTGGTAATATTAAGAAAGTGTTTGGTATTTCAATTAATTGTTACATTAATCTTTAGAATTTTAAGTAGTTTAAAATTGATCATTCCAAATAATTTTATCGCGTCTAGATATTAAGTTCCATAATCAATCCCTTTTACTTAAACAACGGGCGAATTGAGTCTTCGTGTTCGATAATTTTTACTTAATAAAAATACTGCATCACGCACCAGGCATACGGGTCATAAGCTCCTCCATGCTGAACCCCAGGTTGCAGTGGTGCATAAGCTACTGTAGGTGTACTCAGTACAGGTCGAACTCTCAGACGCGACGTAGGTCCTACTGCTAACGCCTGTGTACCTTTGGAAGATGCTTGCGAAGGGTTCCCCTCCGCAATGACCTTCTGAATCAAATCCGCCATGAAACGTCGAAAGCTCGCTACAGTGTCGGTCGCACTATCGTTGTACAATCTGGTCAAAGTCAACACCCAGTTAGTCCACCGGTCTGGCACAAGATTAAGCGTCCCCTCCATCGCCTCTCGGTCCGTGACTCCCAAATAGCGTACTCTCTCTCACAACTCCAAGTACCCCACAAAAGCGGATGCGAGGTTCTCCTCGGGAAAAGGACGGTGTCTCCTGAACCATTAAACTAGTCTCTCCTGACGGTCCATCTGCCACAACAAACAAACGTTCAGTCCTAGAGGTCAACAAATAACACAATGCATGACTCTGTGTCTCGGAGCAACCACTGGTCTCCGATGCACCATGCCGAGGTTCCTTCAGATCCTCGTGCACACATACTGACTCAACTCCGAGTCTGACTGTATCTGCCAGGCTCACCGTGTACATTCTGTACACTTATCTGTTAACTTATAGTTTCCACAAGTTAACTCATTCCCCCAACTCAACATACTAAACTAGACGAAGAAATTTTCAATTTCACGATATTCAAAAACCAAGTTCTAGGGTTCAGTCAAATACGAGTGTCGTTTCACTCAACTCGAATAATTTAAATTCCTAAGTCATAACACAACTCCTCATGATACAAGGTCTACCCAAGTCAGCGGCTTTTCAAGGCCCACGGTCAGCCGATTAGTCCTGTTCCATCCTAGTTTAAATGTCAAAATAAATTTAGGACTTCCACTATTTCTTACCGCTCAATTTACAAGTTAACACATCTTAGCCATAACACAAAATTTCACACTGCTTGCAACACGTTTTAAAACTCACAATTTGTAATAATCATTTCAAAATCATCAATCCAAACAACTCCTACCATTTCAAAATCAACTAAAAATTTTCAACGTTTTTCCCAAAATCGATCCATAACTCCAATAAATTTCCTAACACCAACCATGTTTCACTAGTTACAAAAGCCAACACACAACCACCTTTTTCATCAAATAACCAGTGTTAGCACTTCGCTCAACACAAAACCAGCACAACCTAAAAGCTGTTCCACATTCCTCAGTCAACAAATACACCATTCTAAAAATTTTCAAATCCCTTTTACTCAATACCTAGATACTTTCAAAATAGTTCATCAAAATCAAAATACATGCAGAAAATTTTAAAATCTCAAAACATGCCTCAGGTTGCGCAGGATGGAGTAGGGTGTAAAGTATGAACAGCCTCTTCAATCAACTTCCAAAACCAAAACACCTTAAGGTCTCGATACTTTTCAAAAATTTTAAACAGGTTTCAAATCGTTTTTAAAACCTGTGGCTCTGATACCACTTCTGTATTGCCCCCATTTGACTTTCCCAATTTCGAGGCATGCTACAGTCGTGGTTACCTATCTTACAAATAATTTGCGAACAAAACAGCGGAAGACTTAACATTCAAAATATTACTTCAAAGAATTTACGTTTAACCTTCAAAATAAGTATTTCAAAATGAAACAAGGATAGTTTAAATGTTTAGATTTTCAAAGAGTAAAATAAAACCATGGAATGAATAGATTCAGAGAGCGGTGCAACGGTGTGTGTAGCGTGGTGGTGACATGCATATGAAGATGCATGTCACATGATCTTTAGTCTTCACTCTCAGCTCCATACTTTACACCGCCACTTCACCATCCCTGCTTGTTCAACCTGCGTATTTTAGAAATAATACGAGGGGCTGAGTACTTTGGTACCCTGTGGAAACATGGCCAAAAACATATAGTTTAAATACAAAAGCTATGCCATACACACAGATAATCACGGGGTTTTGTTGAAATGAACCGTGTTATCCAAAATATTTTATCTTACTGCTAGCAGATTCACTCACATACATCATATCTATTTACCAATTTGTAACTGGAAGTTGGCCCGCTTCCAAGTTACGATGAACAGCTGGGAATGGGCAAACCACTCTACTCACTGCCATCGAAGTGCACTAGTCCCAATATAACACATTGAGACTACGATCGATTCGAAAAGAAAGAACGATATCCTTATCCACCCAGGGCTTCAGTACGTCAACTAAATTGCCCGAGCTCATAAACAAAATGAGGTTTGCTAGCCTCTATTAATGATAAGTAAGACTAGCTCAAATATCATATATACTTGGATCTTATCTCAATAATCCAACTCTCTTAAGATAGCAATCATAAGAGGAAAAGATATGAATACACAAAACAATTTTAAGCATCAATCATTTAAAACAAAACATTTTCATACTTTATTTTGGAAATTGAGCATGAAGCTCAAAAGGCATTTAATTTTACTGAAAATAGTTCCCACCTGGTGTTAGGCTTTAATGAATTCGATATGTTCCCGTAAATTGAGCGAAGCTGGCTTTCTTCCTTATCTCACACCTTCAATGACATCAAACATTTCTAATTAAGATGGGTAACCAGGACATGAACCCTATCAATTGATTCCATACAACACTTCGCATCCAACTCATATCTATCTTTAATACTAACATGCCTTCATATTCTTATCCATCCAAGTTAGACAACTCTCACACCTAGATTCATATCCAACACATGTTTTACACTTAACATGCTTCAATAATCATATAATAAACTCATGGGTCGAATACATCTCGAAAAAGAATGAAAATGGGTCAAGAAAACTAGTTTTAATCAACAAATCCGTAGCCCGTCCCGAATGGAATGCGTCCGTCCCGAACGGGACGGACGACTTAATTCTGTCCACCCGATCGTGGCCTATCCCGAGCTAGATACACCCATCCTGAACGGGATTGGTGTCTCGAGCGGGCATTTTGCCTCACCGAGAGCCGTTCCAAACGGGATGTTCTCGTCCCGTTCGGGATGCGTCGTCTTCCCTACGATTTCAACCCTGTAACTCCAAAAATCCTCCGATTTAACCACCCAAACTCACATGCAATCATATATACGAAGTCCTAGACTCGAGGGGAACACGAAAACATACTTCAAAGTAAGAAAAACAAAGGAAAAAGGAAATTTGTGAAGCTCACCAGTAATGGGAGGTGACGGCGGTGGTGGCATGGTTTTAGGCATCTAACTCAAAGCTCTAGGTCTCCGAATGGTCTCTAGTAAGTGGGGAACACGAATATTGACGTCTTAGCTTAAGATAAATGAGTTTGAACGAGTTAAAATTCTGGAGAACGAAAACTCACCAATTCTGACGGTCTAACTTCTCTCTACGATCTCTCTTTCGATTCTCGACGTCTTGGCCTGTATCTTAGCTCTATAGAAAGCTTGGAACAAGATCTACGCAATGGTGGTGGTCTCGTGGTCGGCGGTGATCGAAGGTGGCCGAAAAGTGGGCAGCTGGGAAGGGTTTTTTTAGGTGGGGTGCTGGGAAAGCTATGGTAGAGAGAAAGAGTAGTGTGTGGAATGATCTTCCTATTTTTCCCTTTTGTTTTATTCCCAAAGAATAACCCATATAAATTCTCATCAAGCCAAGTGTCTTTACTCTTACATGCAAAATGCCACCTATTTCTCATGCAAAATTTCCAAAAATCCCACTTAACCCCTCACTTTTCCTCAAATTGACAAGATATAATTCCATGCATATTTTAAATTCCTATAAATCCTTATTTACCTCTTAATTTATTATCTCCTTCCTCAAATCTCTGAAAACTAATTCAATTGATTCGCGATCATCCTTATAATACTACGAACATATCTATAGCCCGAATTAGGTAATCGACTTCTTAGACTCAAATTGCTAAAAATGAAAAGAACTTATTTTATTACTATAATTAAGCCATTTATTAGCTTAATTAAATTCGGGGTATTACAATTACCATAATTATTAACAATTTTCTTCATTGCATGTAAACTCATCTGAATTATTTATTACGAAAACTCGTTAGAATTGTAAATTCCCGATAAGAAATATAAATTATATGTGAAGCTAAAATCCAGTGTAACAAATAAAATCTAATTGAAATGTAATTTTTACACTAAATACACTCACTCATACCACAGAGAAAAGGTAGATGGGTGTATTCATTTCAAGTAATGATGTTAAACTCAAGTTACAATTATTTCCAATAATAATCACCACATCGACTCTCCGAAAGCTGAACAATAATCTTGAGTTAAATTTATGCTAATATAAAAGTTGAGAAATAATATACTATACATGCCTTATTGCGCAACATTATTGAAAGGAATTAGCTATATATATTATAAGTAGAATTAATGACTACTATTTTAATTAAATCATATTAATTAAGATATCGATCTTTTGTGTCACTAATGTCTGAACGTCCTTCCGTCAGATCTTCACCTGAACATCCATCACCACCATCTGGAGGTCTTTCTCCTCTGCCACATCCGCCTCCGCTACCACCTCATCCTCCACCTCCTCCATTACAACCCTTGCTACTATAAACTTATAGAATTTGCATCGTCCATTCACATACCCTTCTTTCTCACAAATTATCGCACAATTGCAACTGCGGAAGCAAATTCCCCTGTATAATCTGCTAGGCGACTCGCACAGAGTAGCTTCACTCATCATTACAATCATGTCCTCTGTATCCGTCCAATTATATGAGAAATATATGATCAATAAATTTATATATTGTAAAAAATATATTATAATATATATAGGGACAAAAAGATCTCATTAATACAAAACAAGAGATACAGAATATAAAATATAAAAATGAAAAGGGATATTTTATATGCATAAAATTTTAAAAAAGTGGAGATTTACGTAAAACAAAAGATGGATAAATAGAATCGATATTAGGAGCTTAGAAGCCATGTTTGCTGTTAAGGATAATATGAAAATGAGATTTTAAGAAGAGAATTATATTGGAATTTCGTATATACTTTTTTCATATTGGATGAAATTGCAATAAAAACTACTGCCTCCGTCTCGGTAGATTACTCCCATTTTGACCGAACACAATAGCTAACATTAATGGTCTTTTCATTTGTTTATAAATATCATATATTTTTATTATAACTCAGTTATTTGCAATCAACGCAAGAAAAATATATTTTTCAGTATATGTAACAATACAAAAACTCATTTTCTTAAAAAAAAGTATAGTATACCTAAGTAATCAATACATTTTGTTAGTTTAATTATATATAATGTTTTGTCATATTTAAAGAAGTTTTTTTAATGTGTAAATATTTAAAAATATACATTTTCATTATCTACGTAATGAAAATACTCATTCTTATATATGAAATCATACTCTAAATACGACAAAAGTACAATATACGTACTTTTTATGATTTTTGGACATGAAATCGATGCAATAATTGGTGACTATGTCAAAAATAATTGTAATGTTAAAAATTAATTGAAATTTTTAATTTTTTTTGGGTCGGTAATTAAGTAAAATAAGTCAAACAAATTTTATTTAAACAATTTTGGGTCAGGAGCTGGACCAGGTCGGGTCTGGATCGAATCATCCTAATCTAGTTCCCTACCACTCATAAATCATTGTTTTACTAATTGGGTAGGGTCTCGATTGAGTCAGGATCAATTCAGGATCGGGTCATGATCCTGACCCAGTTCCTTACCACTTTGTTAGGATTCTTGTTAGAGAAATCCTCCTTTACTTTTGTTATTTTTGTGGGTCAAAGAATATAAGTCATCTTAGTCAGTTTTTCCAGTTTCTAGAGTTCTAAACAGTAATCCTTGTATAGGATCAATCGAGTTGTAATAGAACTAAGACTGAAGATCGAGCAATGGAGAATGCTCGAGAACCGACTATCATCACGCCTGGCTTTAACCGAAAACTGAGTTAGAGCACTCAGTTTAAGGTCTAACCATACTGACAAGTAGAAGTCAGTATGAGGGCCTTCCCGAACTGACTAAGGAGAAGTCAGTTTAAGGGATTACCATACTCATCTGGGGAAATCAGTATGAGGGTGTTTCCTATACTGACTATGGAAAGTCAGTATGAGGATTTACCATACTGACCGTAGGAAGTCAGTGTGAGGGCTAAAATGTACTGACCGTAGGAAGTCAGTATAAGAAGCCTCAGTCAGACTTAGGAATTTCCAAAATGCCAAACTCGATACGAAGTTATCCAAAGCTGGGTTCCTCGGGCTGTAAATGAGTCTGACAAAAAGTTAGTGTATCTTACACTGACAATGGGCAGAGCAGAAAGGAGACCTAAGGCATGGGCTACGATTGGACAATATAATTCATGAGTCTAACATTTTTATTTTTGTGTCTAACAGATAGAAATTCAAATTGCCTAAGACTCTCCTCTCTATATAAAGACCTGCCCCCTAAACCTTAACAGGTTGCCTGAACTGAAATTCAAACTCAACTAGTCTAAAGAGACAAATGGCATAATCAGGTCATCTCTCCCACAAAACTCTCTCGGAGTTTTTCCATGTTGTAAACACGAGACTTGAGTCTCTGACCCAAGTTACCCGCCGTGCTATCTTCTCCTAGTACGAGGCCAATGATTTAAGCTAAGGCTCAGTTTGGTGATTATATCTTTCTTAGATATATTCATAGCAGTCAGTTTCCTAGTCTGGGATTCTAATTATTACGGGCTGAGCCGACCACCTAAGTTCTGCGAAGAACCTCTTAACATCCAACCATTCTAGGAAGAATTAGTAAACATCCACCTACCAAGAAAGAGGCTGCGGGGTGCGTCCCCACATCAACCAGAAGACTGAGTCTACAAGGAGTTCCTAGGCGAGTGCCACAACTGACCGAAGGATAGAGGTGCCACAGACTCTGTATAGATCGTAAGGAGGCTTGTATTCACTTAGTAAATTATCCAGAGCTTCGGTCTGAAGAGTGGATGTAGGATATTGAAATCCGAACCACTATAAAATCTCTGTGTGCTGCTTTACTGCTTTCCATATACTTGCTCTGTTTTTCTGTTTCACAAACTGACTACTTGAGCCTTCAATACTTGTCCAAGTATTGAAGAATATATACTGTGTAACTGACTTAAGACGGAACAGAGACATAAGCTTAAACAGACTGCACACAAAATTGACTCTGCCATGTTTAAACAAACTAGTGCTTGTGCTTACATTTACTTCCGCTGCATACACAATACCTTCCGCTGCACATATTACACTCTGATTTCGTGACCAACACACTCAGAATTAATTTTTCAATTATTTGGTCAGGAAATTTTCAGGATCGCTATGAACAGGTGATCATGACCCAGTTCCCTACCATTTAGAAATAAGTGGTCAAGAATTGGGTAGGGATGAATGTGTGGATCGTAAAGGTGTCCCGACCCGGTACATAATGTCATAAAAGAGATCACGGGTTGGAATCTCAATCATGCATGCCAAATAAATTTACATTTTTGACTGAATGAGAGATGGCACATTACACGTACACTGCAATTCACATGACTGATTTACTACATTGCATTGAAATACCTCACACACTGAATGCAGATGACATAATACACTACACTGCATTGATTAATTGAATCAATTAATGTAGAAATAATTTATCTACAGCAGTACATGCACATTTGAAATCACTAAATAACCAAATTTCCTTCAGTTCTTCACCATCTTTGCTATATTCAGTCTTCCTTCAAACTTCCTAAACATTAAATTTCATTATTTTACGAAAATGGAGAATTGGTGTTCTGTATTTGTTCACTATAATGGACAATTCGATGCATCTTGCCACTATGTCGGTGGACAAGGAAGATTTGTTAACTTACAAATGACCAATCTATCTATGCTTGCATTATGATCCAACATTTAGTCAATTTTTTATGCAGAAAATATTCATGGTGAGTACATATTCATATTATATTTCTTTTACTCGAAGCAACAAATTTTTTAAATCATTGTTAGCGACGGATGTTAAGCTTCTGTAGCTCTGCAGTCCTAATTCAGAGCCCAATATTTATGTTATTATGAGTAATACAATGAATACTGGTGTTGGGAGTTAATATTGGTAGGCATCCCCGTACAGACCGTTCATGGCATCAAGAAGTCCACCGAGGTAAATCCATTATAGTTCAACTCCAGAAGACCTTGCTCGATTTGGGTCTTCCATGTATTTTGTTATGGGTTCTCAAGGTGGAAGTAGTGGTTCACATGTTCCAGATTTGAACTATGAAGCTCCTCCAGAAGACAATGAAGTTCCCGACAACAGCCAAGAGACAGACGATGAGAAAGTCGGTGTGGTGGAGCATGATGACTCCGAGGAGGCCGACATAGTTGCAAGATGAGTGCTTTAATTTCAAATCTTATGCCGAGCAATCCTCTGCAAGAAAACTCTCAAATCCAAGGTAATTCAAATAATTGTTTAGTTCCAGTTATGTCATTGGGTACAACTGATGCAACTGAGGTGATGAGAGACATAGCAGCCATACTGGATCAACAATTAACTAAGGGAGCCATGTTCTCGACAAAAGATGATCTATTTATTTCTATTGGCCTTTGGCACATGGAGCACCGTCAATAGTTTAAAGTAAAATGCTCGGATAGGATTCGTGTAGATTTTGCAAACGACAAGAGAGATGTACATTTGTGTTGGTGCAAGGTGCATAGATGGTTGCTGGATTGTCCGTAAGTTTCAAAAAAATCATAATTGCATGTTGAATCTTGCATGCATTGGAGCCTGAAATATTCGTTCGAAAGTAGTTGCAGCCTATTTTTCCCGAAAGATGCGTTAGCAAGGGCAAATAATTAAACTGAAAGAAATTATGGCTGAACTGCAACTATCATTTGGCATTGGGCTAGTTATGGCGTTGCACTACGATCACGAAATGCAACAATTTCATTGTTGTATGGATGTATAGTGGATTCATTTAAGTTACTGCATAAATACCTTGAGGTGCTTCGGTAATACAATCCAAACACGATTACAAATCTGGATATCGCACCTGATGGAACATTCATACATTGTTTTATCACCTTGGGTGTATCAAGAAGTGCTTTCATGAACAATTTATTAAGAAAAGTTATTGTTGTTGATGCCACACACCTAAAGGGAAGAAGCAATGACATATTATTTGTCGCTTTTACCAAAGATGGCAACGAAAATGTCTTTTCACTTGCTATTGGTACTGGCCCAGTTGAGAATGACGAGACATGGACCTAGTTTATAACTCGATTGAGGTTGAGTTTTGGATGCAGTGATAATTATTGATCGTATCTGACCAACACATTAGCATTGAAAATGCGATGAGGGAAGTATACCCGGATACACCACACGACATATATTTTTACCATCTCCAAAAAAAACTATCGGGCTATGGTCTGACTGTTGTGGAGTTGTACTATCGTGCTACATATGCTTATCAATTGTTGAGTTTCACACAAGATATGGATAAAATATTACAATCAAAACATGATGTGTACGAGAAGCTGGTGTCAGTAGGACCTGAATGGTGGTCGAGTGCAAGTGTCCAGTCCATCAATAAAGTTTCTTGACTTCAAATGCAGCTGAAGTTTTCATTGCACGATTGTTAGATGCTCGACTATTGCCTGTGTGTTTGATAATTGACACTTATTCTGGCTTTATCGAACAATGGTTTGATCATAGATGAGTTAAGGCACAAGGGCAAGATGATGAGTTCACTAAGGAGGTTGTCTGAAAAACTGCTCCATTGGTAGAGGTTGCTCAGACACACAAAATCGTATCTATCTCTGGCAATGAATTTAAGAACAATGATGGAGAGCGAACTTGGAAGGTTGACCTTTCAGTGTGGACCTGTGAATGCCATAAATTCTAACTAGACTTCATGCCTTGCTCTCATGCAATAGCTGCGATTTGGTATGAACTAATTTGATTTGTTTATTTAATCTAACTTTATTTAATTTAAATAACTTGATTTTAATTAACAGGTACAAGGGGGATAGTTTGTACGACTATATTAATGGTTATTAAAGACGAGCATTTGGAGAGAGATATATGGTGGAACTGTGAATTCTCTTCCCCTTCAAAATGAGTTGGTGGTTTCTACTGAAGCTTTATAAATCATAGAATTATCTCCAAATATATCACGTCAAGCTGGTCGCCCAAAAAATAGTCGACGTCCATCCGGTGCAGAGCACTCACAAACATCTAGTAGTAGACAACGCGCTCCTAAAAGATGCAGTATCTGCAGATCTGAATCACATACAAAGCGTAATTTTCCTGATAGAGTGACCGAAAATTAATTGAATTCTGCATTATTTATGTAAGTTGTATTTTATATTGTATTTTATTTATGTTTTATAAATTGTATTATTTATCTTAATTTATGTAAGTTGTATTATTTTTATCGAGTATGTAATTGGGTAGGGAAATGAGTAATTTTAACAATTTGGGTAGGGAAATGGGTGTATACACAATTGGGGTAGGGAAATGGGTCATGATCACTTAAATAATATACTATCATAATCGCTTATCTTATCAGCAGCATACCAATCGTTAGACGTGCCAACATCAGTTCCAGCAATGAATTCCAACTGTCCCTCGGACACACGTCCTTCTTTTATGGCCCGATAATTACAACGCATTAGATCCTAACAAACAAACATTTTTATATTTAGACAAAGTAAAAATTAAATATTAAATAAGGTGAAAGTAAAACTTACAAAAAACTTTCTACGTACTATCCGGGTTGTAGAGGATTGATGTTAATTCATCCTGAACTGCATGGCCATAGTCCACAAATCAACATAATGCGGAGATAAATCCTTTCTTGGGTCTTCAAGTCCAATGAAAAAATATTGAGTAAATCTGGCCTCCTCTGTCTGAGAAGTACAGAAGTGATCGGGTCCTGCGTCTAAAGCCCTCGACATTTGTACAATGGGCACATCTTCCTAACCAAAATAAATAGGTCACCACTCATGTCACCTACTGCGTCTGCTCAGCCACTAGTTAGGTAAAATGAGAGATAACTCTCTCTGTGACTAACTCATTCATGATGCCACGAATCTTATCAACATGTTTGTGCGATCAAGATGTCTCATGAGAATCCCCACTAGAAGAAGAATTGTGCTCCCTCCGACGAACGTGTCTACGTGATGATGACTCTAGTATATCATGCCTCGCAACATCACCCTCAGTATACTCCTCCAGATGTTCGTCCGGATGCTCCTCCCGATGCTCCCCTTGATGTCCCTCCAGATACTCCTCCCGGTGCTCCTCCTAATGTCCCTCAGTCTCTATCCTCGTAGGACGTCTCAGGTTTTCAGGAAACCAATAATAAATGCATAAGGCCCTCGGTGTCTGGGAGGGAACGGGAAGCTTCTATCTGCAGTAAAAAACACAGTTAATAAAATACTATGGTCATTACAAATATATAAATATTATATCTCTTCTTGAGCAAAAAATGTCACCCAATTCACTGCAGTTGGCCTTGTAAACTTCCATTTTATAAACCGAGGAAGATAGGTGGGGTGTTGCAAAATAGCATGAGCACCACCCCACACAGGAATGGCTGATAACTGCAGGACATCAACAAGAAAATAATATTTTTACACCCGGAGGTGGTCGATCCCACAGGGACTGTACAACGAAACACCCAAAGTACTAGCTATAATTTCTAGAACTTAGAATTTTGAGGATTTTAGAAAATGAATTTTGTTGTGAAAATTAAAGATGACAATGCGAGAAAATAAAGGTATTGAAAACATTAAAAGAATACACAAATCCTAGGATAGATATTCTAATCATCAACATGCAATATCTATCAACTCAGCAATGGCGAAACAATAGATCTTAGTGGATAAAATTCCTTGGTCCGGCAATTAAATCTTAGATTACTAAATAGTGACTTTATCCTCTCGGTCTCAAGAGCACCAATTTAATTAATCTCTCTAGGAACTGAGTCTACAATAGGCGACATGATTCGCCATTTATGAAAACTCCGGATTCGATTTATGGATATCAAAATAAATATCATGACAAACAATAAATGCCCTATGCATGCTCCTATTTAATTTAATTCGTAGATTCAATGGAATACCTGAGACTCCAACGACTGATCTACAGATCTAGATCGATGATGGCAATGAAGATGGTGCAGATCTGGATCTGGAATTGATCAAAGCGATGGTGTTCCTACAGATCTGATCTTCTAATCTGTTCCCTTGCTCGATCCGGAAATCTGGTGAGGATACGCTACCGGATCTACAGCTGCCCACTCTCTCACAATCTCTCTAGGGTTTCTGATTTGAAACTTCAAAACCTATGTGGGAAAATGAGAGATTGATCTATTTATATAAATCTGAGAATGGGCTATTAGGGTTTAACAAACCCTAATGGACTCTGAGCAGTGTTGGGCCAGACCAGGGATCAAATGCAAATAATAAAGTGGGCCTCCTATTAATTAATTCCATGTTCAACCCAGAACATAATTAATTAATAAACAATAATTCATGCCACCAGAGAATTAATGCTGACCTACCCCTTTATTACCACGTTATAAGGAACGGGTTGCATTGACTTGGTTAATCCCCATATTTAAGGTTTCAGACATTAATTAATTAATTCAACGTATGACAATTAGCTGTAATTAATTAATCTCTTATTATTCCTAAGTAGTACCACTCAAACCTTATCGCTTATGCTTGAATCAATGATTCAGCCTGCAGTACTTAGCATAATGAACCTCGTGAGCATTCCCAGGGAATGTCACCATCCTGAAACGGATATGGTTATCTAAATCCAGCATTAGGAAACCCCACACAAACTTCCATCAACCAAGATGCAGATATACGAGTACATGTAAGACTCTCCACCATAGAAAGTCAAAGTGACAGTCAACCCATGTGTGCCCCTCAGCTTTCAATAGACTTTAGATTCGACCAAGTTACCGAGATCTTTACTCATTCATATGTCAAGTAGAATGGTTCATCTCACTGTTGATCCTATCAATACATTAAGATGTACCGGTCACACAAAACAGTCAAGATAAACCGCTTATGGACTTGTGTGCCGCAGCCTAAACCCACAGCCAAACCAGAAACTGTCTCAACTGTGATAATTGTTTATATTTCGCTAGGTCGAATGATCTATATGATCTTCTGTGATCTCTTACACACCGTATGATCTCCCTATCGACGAGATAACTGGATGTGTTTGTTCGCATCGTATGATTGTTAATTCAGACAGGAGTTGTTTATTGTAAGTCATTAATGATTACCAGTATATCAAACATAACGTTTCCCAATATACCAATCATAATGCTTTTATGTATACAATTCCAACAATCTCCCACTTATACTCAAAGCATTATTCCATTACTTTCCAGAGTATAACATGTGTCTATTCTAATCTAGCTATTACATTTGGTCACCAGGTGGCCGGCATCTACCTCAGTCCTAGGCTACGAACGTGACCCTCGTATGCCTTCTGTGGTAAACCCTTTGTAAATAGATCCGCTAGATTATCCTTCGTGTCAATCTTCTCTATTTGCACATCGCCCCTCGCTACGATTTCTCGTATGATGTGGTACTTTCTCTCTATGTGCTTTGATGCCTTGTGAGTTCTTGGTTCCTTAGAGTTTGCTACTATACCAGCATTATCACAATATATCGTGATAGTCTTGGGCAAACTCAGAACAATATCTAACTCTTGGAGGTAGTTCTGGAGCCATACTGCTTCTTTAGAAGCTCCTGAAGCTGCCACATACTCAGCTTCCATGGTGGAGTCTGCGATACATTTCTGTTTCGCACTCCTCCATGATACGACTCCACCTCCCAAGGTGAACACATAGCCCGAAGGTCGATCTCTTATCATCCTGATCCGCCTGGAAATCTGAATCCGTATAACCCACAGGGCACAAACTCTCACACTGATAAACAAGACAATAGTCTCGAGTTTTTTTCAGATACTTGAGAATATGTTTGACAGCAGTCCAGTGCGCCTGTCCAGGGTTAGACTGATATCTGGCCACCATGCCCACGGTATAACAGATATCTGGCCTCGTACATAGCATCGCATACATGAGACTTCCCACTGCCGAAGCATATGGTACTTTAGCCATCTCATCCTTCTCCTCTTCTGTTGCAGGGCATTGTGCCTTAGACAGAGGAACACCATGTCTGAAAGGTAGCAACTCTTTCTTGGCGTTTTGCATGCTAAAACGAGCAATTACAGTATCAATATAAGCGGCCTGAGACAAGCTTAACATCCTCTTCTTGCGATCACGCAAGACTTTAATCCCAAGGATGTATCCAGCGTTTCCTAGGTCCTTCATTTGAAACTGTTCGGATAACCATCTCTTTATGTCTGACAACACCTTCACATCGTTGCCGAATAGAAGAATGTCATCTACATAAAGTGCAAGGAATACCACGCTTCTGCTGACGTATAATCGGTACACACAACTTTCGGTTTCGCATTGTGAAAATCCATAGGATTTAATCACATCATCGAAATGTTTGTTCCATGACCGTGAAGCTTGTTTAAGTCCATACAAGGACTTCTTTAGCTTCCAGACAAGATGCTCTTCACCATCCTTCACATAACCCTCTGGCTGCTGCATATAGATGTCACGACCTTCCTCGAGGTACCCATTTAAAAATGCAGTTTTGACATCCATCTACCAGATTTCTAGGTCCATATGTGCTGTTATGGATAGAAGAATTCGAATGGATTTGAGCATGGCTACCGGTGAGAAGGTCTCATCATAGTCAATGCCCTCCTTTTGACTATAACCCTTCGCCACCAACCTGGCTTTAAAAGCCGTTATCTCTCCTTTCGAACCTTTCTTCCGTTTGTATACCCATTTGCAACCTATGGCCCGAAAGCCATTTGGTAGCGCAGATTTCTTGTATACATCCATAGAGGTAATTGATTCAATTTCTGAATCCATGGCTTTATGCCATTTTTCAGCATCTTTGTCATTTACTGCTTCGTCGTATGTCCATGGGTCGGTATCATCTAGTCTGTCTTCCGGGATCATGTCCGAAGACTCTCCCAAGAACATATACCGCTCGGGTTGGTGAGGTACCCTCCCACTAGGACGGAGCACTGGTACTGCGTCAGCAATTGGTGCAGTTACTTGTGGATCAAATCCTTGCACTGGCGACCGTGCAATTGGTTCCATACCTTCGAGAGGTACACTCAATCTGCCACGGGGTTTTCCCAATGAAAGCGCATCATCGTCTCCAATTTCTTGGAGAATGATATCACTTTTGGATTTGTGGTTTTTCACAAACTCGTCCTCTAAGAATCTTGCGTTGGTGCTAACAACGATCTTCTGATCCTCATGACAATAGAAATAACCACCCTTCGTTTGTCTGGGGTATCCCACAAACAACATTAGCTTGGACCTACCTTCTAACTTATCAGGTTCCTTCGACAAAACATATGCCGGACAGCCCCACACTCTTATCTTTGACACACTGGGCTTTCGCCCATGCCAGAGTTTCGAGGGTGTTTTAGGAACTGACTTAGAAGGTACCAAGTTCAGCAGGTACGCCGCTGTTAGTAACGCGTGGCCCCAAAACAAAACAGGCAAGTTCGCATAATTCATCATAGATCTAACCGTTTCAAGAAGAGTCATATTTCTTATTTCCGCCACACCATTCTGCTGAGGAGTGCCTGGTGCGGTCCATTGGGATGTAATCCCATGCTCTGATAAAAACTGCAAGAACTCGTCACTGAGATACTCACCACCACGATCAGATCGTAATGACTTAATGGTCTTGTTTAACTTCTTCTCTACTTCCGCCTTGAATTCCTTGAATTTCTCAAAGCATTCAAACTTATAGTGAAGTAAATAAACATACCCGTATCTCGAGTAATCGTCAATAAAAGTAACGAAATATTTAAATCCTCAACAAGCTTGCGTGGACATAGGTCCACATAAATCAGAGTGGATCAGTTCCAACACATCACTTGCTCGAGACTGACTTGCCTTGAAAGGCCTGGTCGTCATCTTTCCCTCTATACAGGATTCACAAACTCGATGTGGAACTACCTGGATTGAATCCAACATTCCATCATCCACGAGTCTCTTGATCCTCTTTAGATTGATGTGACCTAGTCTCAGATGCCATAGATATGTAAGATCCTCATCAGAAGATGAAAACTTTCTCTTCTTATGATTAAATAAGTTATATGCAGCATTCACGGAAGATTTATGCAAACAAGTTATGATATAAAGAGAGTCTTTCTGTATCCCATGACATATAACACCGTTATTGCCATTGATAGTAACATGACTAAAAAAAATAATTGAAAATCCATCATTTATTAAACTGGAAACAGAAATAAGATTCCGCCAAAAATCCGGCACATACAAAACATCTCTTAAAATCAAAACATTGTCTTGAAAGCATAATGTAACATCTCCAACTGCTACTGCAGACACACGAGCAGCATTACCCATGGAGATCGTCACCTCATCATCATTCAGCTGCCTTGTCGGCCTGAATCCCTGCAAAGTGTAACAAACATGATCAGTAGCTCCAGTATCCACTACCCACGAATGGGTAGAAACAGATGCTAAACATGTTTCCGTTACAAGTGCTAATGACGTACCTTGTCCAACCCGCTTGGTCAGACAATCCTTCTTCCAGTGACCAGTTTTGCCACAACGGAAACACTTGCCCTTCTTCCCCGGTGTCACAGTCTTCTTTTTCCCAGAACTTTTGCTTCCAAAGATTGTCTTCTTGAATTTCTTTCCAATCACCCCTTTAGCACCTTTCGATGAAGTAGGGCGACTACCAGAAGAAACCAAGACTGCCTTTTTAGGTTGCATGACTGATTCAACCGCCATGAGATAACTCATTGAGAGTATACTCCTTTTTACTCATGACAACATTCAGCCTAAAGTTCTCAAAAGACTTCGGAAGTGAGTTAAGTATGATATCGACCTGGGCTTCCCCGTCAATACCTCCTCCATGCAATGTCAGTTCATCCATGAGATGAGTCATGGAAACAACGTGCTCCCTCACTGAGCTACCATCAGTCATTTTACAACTCACGTTTTCCCTCATGAATTTAAATTGACAGCTCTATCCGATTCCCCATAAGTAACTGTGAGACTATCCATAATCTCAGCTACTTTGTCATAGTGCTGATGTTGTTGCTGGAGCATCTTAGACATAGTGGTCATCATGTAGCACTTGACAACATTATTAGACTTGACCCACTTGTCATAGAGGTTCCGCTCCACATCAGTTGACTCAGCATTAGGGACAGCTGGACACGGAGTGTTAAGAACATATTTATGTTCCTCTGCAACTAGGATATAATCCAAGTTGCGCTTCCATTCCAGGAAATTCGGACCAGTTAATTGATTTTGTGCCAAGATATTTATGACATTATTCATAGACATATCTGAAAACAATAATTGATTAAAGTAAGTACATACATGAAGAACATTGAAACAAATATGCATTGTAACCTTTTGATAAACCAATACAATTGTTTCCCCCAATTGCCTAGGTGCATCTACTGCAAGGTCCTTTCGAAGACCTTTACAACAGACCACCTAACCAGACTGCTCTATGAAGTTCCAGTCTTCAATTTCAATCCATGCCAGGTATTCGCCGGCAAATGAAATTAATAATTGGAGATAAAACTAAGGCCATGTTCAACCTATCTAAGCAGGGACATCATTCATGAGTTAGTACTCAGGCAACATCTAAGCATTTGACCACAATTCTAACTCTGGAAGTTAAAAGTACGATTTGTCATACGTACTAGACCCATGACGCATGACTCTTACAACCTTTGTTATCTCATTTAAAACAATTCTAGAGAACTTATGAACAAATAAAGTAAGCAGGCTACGGTCGTGTAGACGTCTACTCACTTCACTGTCCACTTCTCACATGTTTAAATGTTTTATTTAGAAATCTCATCTATTAGAACTTATGAACAAATAAAGCAAGCAGGCTACGGTCGTGTAGACGTCTACTTACTTCACTGCCCACTTCTAATAAGAGACCGTATTGTGGAGGTCTTGTTGATTTTAATTTAAAAATCTTGCTTAGTCTTTTTCCTTCAAAAGGTTCTTATGAGCACATATTATTTTATGATCCATAAATTATGTCATATCTAAAATTCCATCATATTTCCCAACATGATTCCGGAATTTATAGACATAATTTAATACATAAAATAAATCACATAAAGCATGCTTTGAACAATAAATAATAATAGTAGTAACATGCTTCCTATTATCTACAACATGCTTAAAAAATAAATAATAAAAGCAGTAGCATGCTTTCCTATTATTTACTAGTGCGCACATAATAAATCACATCATACAAGAAATTAATTAAATAAACAAATAATATTTCTCGTGGCCCCTTGATGCAATTACATGGGAAATAAAATTAAATCTATCTATTACAATGATTTAATTTAATACAGATCTTCAAATGGGCTCCCGCTCTTTAACTTGAAATCTGCAATCTTGGGCTTGGAAAAATAATACAGCAGTTTGGGTCAAGAATTAGGGTTTCAGGCCCACTGGGTTGTAAAAACCCTAATTTTGCAAAAAAAACTAGTTTCAGCAAATCGGGCCGCCTCCGGGCTGCCGGGCCCGCGCCCAGCCCGGATCTGAACCCTAGCAGCAAACCCTAGCTCACAGTTAGGGTTTCCAGCCACCTCCTTCAACACCCAAATCGTAGCCGCCGCCGCCCCATTCAGCCTGAACCGCCGCCGAACGCCGCGCCTGGAGCAGCACAGTCGCCGCGCCTTTTGTAGCAGGAGCTCACGCACCAGACGTCGCAAGCCACGCCTGCGATCCTCGCAGCCCTAGTAGCTGAGTCTGCAACCTGAGCGCTGCTCAGCCACCCCGTTGACCACCATCTTCGTGCCTTCTGTAGAGAACCGCCGCGTGTAGGAGGCGCGCGGCCACTGCCCACTGCCGTGAAGTTACAGCCCCTCGCACCTCCATAGAGATCTGCGCTGGCCGGAGCCGGCGCCACTGCTCGCGCGAGGAAGAAAAAGAAGCGGGCTGCGGGTTTGGATGGAAAAAAAAAAAACTGCAGCTGCTGGCAGAGATCCGCCGCGCGCAGCCACTGCCTCACCTGCCGACGGCCGCCGCCGCCGGCCACCACCGCGCGCCGCCTGCGCGCGGCCGCTGCGGTCGCCGAAAACTTGCTGAGCCACCTTGTCGCTGATCTTGTTCTCCATCTCATCTCGGTTTACAGATTGAATAATAAAAAAATACAAACAGATCTAGTCTATTACATATTTTTCTTATCAATCTAATCGCGGATTTTCTCGCGATTTAAAACAAAACCAAAACAGAGAGGGGCCACGAGAACAAAACTTCCACGACAAAAATATATCCATCCACAATAAATTAAATAACATGCATAAATTGTTTGTCAAATTTATTTTCCGACAGAGCCATAAAATACGAATCTGGCTCTGATACCAATTGTAGGAACTGAGTCTACAATAGGCGACATGAATCGCCATTTATTAAAACTCCGGATTCGATTTATGGATATCAAAATAAATATCATGACAAACAGTAAATGCCCTATGCATGCTCCTATTTAATTTAATTCGTAGATTGAATGGAATACCTGAGACTCCAACGACTGATCTACAAATCTAGATCAATGATGGCATTGAAGATGGTGCAGATCTGGATCTGGAATCGATCAAAACGATGGTGTTCCTACAGATCTGATCTTCTGATCTATTCCCTTCCCAGATCCGAAAATCTGGTGAGGATACGCTACAGGATCTACAGCCGCCCACTCTCTCACAATCTCTCTTGGGTTTCTGATTTGAAACATCAAAACCTATGTGGGAAAATGAGAGATTGATCTATTTATATAGATCTGAGAATGTGCTATTAGGGTTTAATAAACCCTAATGGGCTCTGAGCAGTGTTAGGCCAGACCAGGGATCAAATGCAAATAATAAAGTGGGCCTCCTATTAATTAATTCCATGTTTAACCCAGAACATAATTAATTAATAAACATTAATTCATGCCACCAGAGAATTAATGCTGACCTACCCCATTATTACCACGTTATTAGGAACGGGTTGCATTGACTTGGTTAATCCCCATATTTAAGGTTTCAGACATTCATTGATTAATTCAGCGTATGACAATTAGCTGTAATTAATTAATCTCTTATTATTCCTGAGTAGTACCACTCAACCCTTATTGCTTATGCTTGAATCAATGATTCAGCCTGCAGGACTTAGCATAACGAACCTCATGAGCTTCCCAGGGAATTTCACCATCCTGAAACGGATATGGTTATCTAAATCCAGCCTGAGGAAACCCCACACAAACTGCCATCACCCAAGATGCAGATATACGAGTACATGTAAAACTCTCCACCATAGCAAGTCAAAGTGACAGTCAACCCATGTGTGCCCCTCAGCTTTCAATAGACTTTATATCCGACCAAGTTACCGAGATCTTTACTCATTCATATGTCAAGTAGAATGGTTCATCTCACTGTTGATCCTATCAATAGATTGAGATGCACCGGTCACACAAAGCAGTCGAGATAAACCGCTTATGGACTTGTGTGCCGCAGCCTAAACTGACAGCCAAACAAGAAACTGTCTCAGTTGTGATAACTGTTTATATCTTGCTAGGTCGAACGATCTATACGATCTTCTATGATCTCTTACACACCGTATGATCTCCCTATCGACGAGATAACTGGATGTGTTTGTTCGCATCGTATGATTGTTAATTCAGACATGAGTTGTTTATTGCAAGTCATTAATGATTACCAGTATACCAAACATAATGTTTCCTAATATACAAATCATAATGCTTTTGTGTATACAATTCCAACAATCTCAGCAATCATCCAATTAATTCCTATACAAGTTTCTTCCTTTTGAGACAGAAAACGAATATATTTAATCCTCTCATCCTATTAACAATCTTCACCTCTCGGTCCTTCGATTGATAACTTTAAACCTAGACTCAAATTCATCTCTCGATCCATCTTTAAATCTAGATTATTAATTTAATCTCAGAGAATTAAACCATGCTATTCAAGTTGATTTCAATTAACATCCATCAGAAAAGAACACACATAGCCCTAGAACCTGTTAGGGTTCTAGCCACAAAACGTGACTAGAATTAAGAAAGCATATTATTCATTAACCTACAAATAAAATAGGAACCTTGAATGTCCTGGAAAAACTCCAATGCTGCAATATTCTCCCAAAAATCCATACTTAATTTCGTGCAAAATAAGTTACTATTTATAGAGGAGAGAAAAAGACCTAATTTGGGTATTGGGCTAAAATAATAAAAACTTCCAAAACAGGTGTAAAATTTCTTCTCGGGCCCCTGTGTCGAACGACAGGCATGTTGTCGATGGACATTCAGGTCAAATCAAAATACGGGTTGAAACTGTTGTTGATCCAGCCTCTTATTCTCTTTGTCGGTTGACACCGGCCTTGTCGACCGACACGCTGCATGTGTCGAGCTCCTCTTCATCTGCTTTGCTTCTTATCGACGTCCAACCTCTGTGTCGATCGACATGCACCACGTCAATCGGCACAAAGGTCGTGCTTCAAGACTTTGGCTTCGTCTTCCAACTTTGGTCGACTTCCCGTCCGTCAATGGAAGCGGCACTCCGTGTTACTCGGCTCTTTCATCTTTTCAACTCTTTTTTGCCCTAAATACCTGCAAAACTCTCCATCAAGAGCAGAGCATCCTATATAATAGATTCATGCACAGAAAAGACTGAAAATATAAATTAATTGCACTGAAACAATGGAGAAAAATATAGATAAGTGATTACAAATATGATCTTATCAATGGCCTCATAAGCCAAAATCTTCAAAATCATATAAATGCTTAGAAAATGATCATATAATAAATAATATTAACAAATTCAGTAAAAATATTAAATTATACCTGTAATATCCAAATGGGACAGCCCAAACTCAATGTGTGTCCAAGTGCATCTATAGAAGTGGGGGCAAGGTTCAAATAGTTGCATAACGACTTAAAAGAGTACGCCCCC